>JAQZBX010097861.1:0-11640 GCA_029593785.1 Cabassous unicinctus | reverse complement strand
TTTTTGGGTTAGAGAACCAATATTTATTTCAGATAAAAAGGTGTTTTTTAAAAGGTGAAAAGTGTGCCCCGTAAGATATGTGAACTTTTGGGTATCTGAAACTCATTTTTATAGTTGGCCTTCTCAGGCTAAAGGAATGATTAACAGCTGGTTCTGGCCCTTTACTCTTGCCTCAGGGATGCCTGAGGATTTGACTCTTGGTCATATCCTCCTTGCAACACAACTCCAACTGTTAGGACTCCCCCTATGCCAGATCCAAAATAAAAGAATCCTACTATAAACCATACCAAGCACCTGTACCTCATGACTGAGATTGTTTTTCAAGAAATGAGTGACCAGTATTGATGTAAAGAAGCTGCACCAGAGACTGGGTGCTAGTCCTGAACCCCTGAGGGGCTACAAGACTACCTGGGTATAAAAGCTGAAGGTATCCCAGAGCTTATGGCTACCATGAGCTCAGAGGACCTGCACCTACTCAACCTCATCTGTTGTTGTGACTATGTATGTCCTGAGAATGGCGAGACTGGGACATCAAGAGCTGTTTCTGGGAGTCATGAGACCACTACTATAATGCTACTTTACACACTGTGCTATTACTTGTCCTGATTTTTAAAACAAAGTAAATTTGGAGTTGGGTGAAGTCATTTGTGTCTCATGAGTTTGATTACTATTCTGAACCAATTTTAGGAGATTTACATAGCAAGAAATTATCCTCTGTATACTGCTTTAATCCATGCTTCCTCTCCCCAATCCAAAGTGCCTACAAAGAGGAAAAAAACCTACTTAATAAACAGACGGGTGGATTTTCACTAGGATGATATAACCTGAATGTCCCTCCCAGCATTAGCTCAACAACTTCAAACACCAAATTGTCAATGATTCCTGTGATTTTCTGATATGATAGAAAGTATAATAAAGAGGTATAAAAACACAGGGGGTGATAATCCTATGATGAAATAGCATGCAATCAGTAGTCCCTGATTCAGTCTCTTCTACTCTCCTTCTAGAATGTCTATGAAACAAAAGACAAAACCTCACTTTACCTCATGCTAAAACTGAAAAATGACAATCTATTGCTAAAACCTGGAAGAACTTCCCCACTACCACAAGTCAAATAAAAGTGGATTGAGAAAAACAATTTGTGGCCTAACTAATTTTTGCCTCTTGAAATAGAACAGACCTAACAAGCTAAAAAAAAAAGATTAAAAAACATGTATTTCTTTATTAAACCCTGGTAAATAGATCCAGGGTTTGAAACAATTGGAAAAAATGAGCAGCCCTTTTGAGCATTCTATTCTGCTTTACTCCCACTTTCGACATCAATTCATAAACATCCAAGCAGGAAATGGGGGAGGGTAATTGGTGGCGTGTCTTTGCAACCTGGGGGATAGAGTCCCTACAAAAAGGGCATTGTAGTTGCAGTACAGTACTTAAGAACCAGACAGGCTTGCCACTTACCAGCTGGTTGACTGGTTGTAGATTATTTAACCTCTATCAACTCAATTTCCTCATCTGGGGTTGTTATAAGTATTAAATGTGACAATGAATGTAAAGCACAAAGCACAGTGCCTGCTACATTGCTTTGTTCAATAAATGGTAGATTCTGTTTTTATTATGGCAAGTGTGTTGTTTGAGTCTTTTGTGGATCCCAGAAAATTATGTTCTTAAACTGAACCTATTTTGAACTTTTGATTAGATTATATCAGTTAAGGGCCATTTGGTTAGATTGCTTCAGTTGGGCATGACCCAGGGTGGGTCTTAATCCTCTTACTGGAGTCCTTTATAAACATAGAAATAAAAAGCTGCAGACACACAAAAAAGACAGAGAGACAGAGTGAAACCCCGAGAGGCTGAGAGAGAAAGCCCATGGAGAGTAAGAAGGTGAAAGCAATGTGACCCATAGGAGAAGGCAGGGACTGGCAGAGTTGCCATTGTGCCCTGCCATGTAGCAGGAATCCAAGATGACCAGCAGCCAACCTTTGGGGAGAGAGCTTTACCTGATGCCTTGATTTGGACATATTCATAACCTCAGAACTGTAAGCTTTTAACTTAATCAATTCCCATTATAAAAGCTAACACACTTCTGGTACATTGCTCCCGGCAGCATTTAGCAAACTAAAACAGCAAGGAAGGGCAGAAAATGGGGAAGTTCAAACAATTTCTAGCTGAGTGTGCTGTAGATTGTAGCTCTGTTTTATGCCCTCTCTATGTTCAGTGTGTCAAAAAATGTAGCAGTGGGGTGAGAGTGGGCTCTACCTCAGTCTTGTGCTGTCACACAAGATGAATGCTTGTCAGATACTGGGACCTGGCCAGGAGCTCTTCATATCAGGTAGATCTCTAGCTGCACAGTCAATGAGAGGATAATTAACACCCTAGTGGCTAGAAGGGTGCAAGCCACATATCCTTTCTTTTGGTTAAAAGACAAAAAAAAAAAAAAAAAAACCTGATGTGGGTTGGGTCTATGAAAAAAATACTCAAGAAGAAAACTGTTTGGAATCTTAAATAATATGCAAGAAGACATGGCCACTATGAATCAGCAGAAAGCTGATAAGTCTTCTAAATCACTGGAGAGTTTCATACTCTTCATACCCTTCATCTATATCTTGCATTCCACTGTCATTCTGGTGCCTTCAGTATCCTTATGGAAGACCCATCCAATTGCCTGGCCTCTCAGTGTCTTTATTTTCTCCTCTCCAGAGATAGTCATTCCTCTTCAGCTAACCCCACTATCAGGGTGGCACCCTGATGTTGTCATAATCCAGAATTACTCATTTCTGAAATATTACATTCAACTGTACTGTTTACTAATCTCTGACCACAGTCACACTGCCTTCCAACCTTCACACTAGGCTACTCCCACCCCACCCATTCTTCCACCTCACCAATATCCCCAGATAATCCCCCTGCCCTCATTTTCAGTTTCCTTCTGTCTTCTGTTCCATTCTGAAGATGTTATGGTGTCATCCTCTTTCTCATCAGTCTCTTCAAACTTCCTTTTACCTTCTATTGCAGCAGCCTTGAAAAATCCTAATCCAGCTTTCTGTCATCCCTGCATCCACTCAGTATTGAACACTGCTGTAAAAAAATCAGACAGCCACACCACATGTGCTGAAAACACAGTAAAGTCGTAGACTTCAACTTCATTTAGGCCCTCATCATAACACTACCATCTCTCCCATTCTCCACAATTATTATTTCAAACTTCCTCTATTTGCTTTTTCAAATCTCAGACCTCACTACCTTCATCCTCACTACCAGTAGGTAACTTCGCTCTTCATTTCATAGAGAAAATTGAAGTTACCAGAGTGAAATACCCCCAAATTCCTGTCAACATACCTGTCAACTTATCTACATTCTCACTTTCCTTTCCTTGTTACATCATGTTACAAATGAAGATGTCTCCCTCTTCCTTTGGAAGGCTAATTCTTTAATAACTGCTTGAAATTCCATTCCTACAGTTCTCGGGGCCTCATGTTTTTCATTGTTCTTTCTTCTCTCTCATGTTTAACTTTCTCCCCCATGGCCCTTATTCTTTCTGCTCCTCATTTAAATAGCCTCAAAATTCTTCCACTTAAATATGTTCCCAATGTCACAGAGTTAGACTTATTTGAACCTATAATTAGCACTGTACTCTTTAAATATATGTCCCAGACACTTAAATCTTCAGTCTGTTCATATGCCAGCTGAGCCCTGAATCTCAGCAGAGTTGCAACACCCTAGTGGATTCACCCAGGACAACTAACAAAAGGATGATGATGGACAATGCCCATTCCAAAAAACAGAGAGTATCCACAACTGCAAGCAAGACAGTTCCATCCATCTGCCCCATGGGATCTAAGTCCCCTCTCAATCAGAAGCAGTGGGCATCACCATCCCCAAATCCTTAAGATTGAGGAATGAACAAGAATAAGGGGAGGGGGGCAATGCAACTATGGACTAAAGTAGACATTATTATAATAACACTGAAAGAACTGGTAACATTGATATAAAGGCAGTGGCCACCAGAGATTCTGAGGGGAAGAAGAGGGAAGAATAGATGTAACATGGGGCATTTTTGGGACATTGGAATTGTCCTGCATGACATTGCAATGATGGATACAGGTCGTAATACATTTTTTCAAAATCTATAAAATTGTGTGGTGCAAAGTGTAAACTCTAATGTAAACTACAGACCATGGTTAGTAGTAATGCTTCAATATGTGATCATCAATTATATCAAATGTACCACACTAATGAGAGATATTAATGGGGAAAAGTGTGGGAGGGAGAGGGGGTGTGTTATATGGGAATCCCTCTATATTTTTTATGTAACATTTATGTAATCTAAAGCTTCTTTCAAAATTAAAAAAAAATTTCTTCCACTGAAAAAAAAAAAAAAATCTCAATCCAAGCCTCCTTCCAGCTACTGCCATGCTTCCTCTTGTGACAGTTAATTTTCTTGAGAGTTGTCTTCACTTGTCCTTCTCACTTTTCATTCATTCCTCAACCAACTGTAGTCAGACTTTCACCCCTACAACTCCAATGAAACTCCTCTGGCCTAGATCACTATTTGCCTCCTTTTTGCAAAATTCTTGGCTAGGGAAGCGGATGTGGCTCAAGCAGTTGGGCACTCACCTACCACACAGGAGGCCCGGGTTTGACAACCCTTCTTATTGTGCCTAAAGAGTCAGGATGAGAAGGACCAGAAATGGGGGGCATCAGCACAGGAAAGGTTATTGCTGTGTCCATGGAAATATCTTGAGAAATAAGGGAGGGAAGTTGGGAGAAAGATTGGCACCAGTGGGGCATGATTTCAGTGTAGTTGTGTTAAGATGGAGGGAGAACAGGTACAGATTTAAGAAAATGGTGAATGGCAAAGCCATGGTTGAGGTACAAGGAGAGGACTTCCTGTCCCAGCCCAAGACCCTCTTTGGATATATGCAATCTTAGATATGTATGAATGAGATATGTATGAATGATTTACCTGTAAGAGAGAGGAGGTGGGAACTTGTTTGGGTCTAGCCTTTCCAAGTAGCCAGTGTAGACACTTTTAAAATAACAGCTTTATTGAGGTATACTTGTCATACAATGAAGAGTAAATATCTAAAGTATACAATTTGAAACCACCACCACAATCAAGATGTTGAAAACATTAATCACCCTCAATAATTTCCTTCTGCCTCTTGGTAATCCCTCCCATGCCCACCCTGCACCCCAACCATTGATCTGTTTTCTGTTACTATAGCATAGTTTACATTTTCAAGAGATATATGTAAATGGAACTATACAGAATGTATTCTTTTTTGACTGGCTTCTTTCACTGAGCATTATTATTTTGAGATTCATCCACATTATTATGTATCAATAGTTCATTACTTTTTCTTGCTGAATAATATTCCACTGTATGTATATATGACAATTTGTTTATCCATTTACCAGTTAATGGCCATTTGGATAATTTTCAGTTTTTGATTATTACAAATAAAGCTGCTATGAACATTCAGTCTTTGTATGGGCATATGCTTTCTGTTCTCTTGGGGTAAATACTAAAGAATAGAATGGTTGGGTCACATGGTAGGTGTATGTTTAAAGTTTTAAAAATTTGCCAAACTGTTTTCCACAATGACTATACCATTTTTGGCATTTCCACCAGCAATGTATAAGAGTTCTACTTCCTCTACAGCCTCACCATCACTGGTTAGTCTTCTTAATATTAGGCATCCTACTAGGTGTGTAGTAGTATCTCACTGTGGTTTTAATTTGCATTTCTCTAATGACTAATAATGTTGAGCAACTTTTTATGTGTTATTTCCTATTTTTATATCTTCCTTGGTAAAGTATCTGTACAAATCTTTTACCCATTCTGGACACAAGTCTTTTTTGAGAAGCAGAAACTTTAAATTTTAATGAAGTATAGTTTATCAATTGGTTCTTTTATGGATCATTCTTTTGGTGCCGTATATAAGAAATCTTTGCCTAACCTAATGACATCAAGATTTTCCCCTATTTTTTTAAATCTTCCAGAGGTTTTGGAATCTTAGGTTTTACACTTATGTCTGTGATCCATCTTGAGTTACTTTTGTAAAGATATGGTGGGGTTTGAGGCAAAGAGGATACAAAGTTCCTTTTTGTTCTTGGATGATTTCATTATTCTCCTAGCTAATAACATTCCCCTTTTGATTTTGTTATGTAAATATTGAGATTTAAAGTTAACTATTATTAATTCATCTTAGATGTTAGATAGCAAGGGGATGAGAGAGGGAAGAAACAGATATTTTCAAGGGACTCATACACAAAGAAAGCTGGGAGTATTTCATTGCCCACCAGGGTGTTCTTAAATCCAACTAAACATTCAGACCTTCAAGCCTACCATACACCACCCTTGGAATCAGACTCATTTAGAAGGATAGGACAGAAACCACAGTTTTCCAGTAGGCGACATCAAATATTCCTATTTTGTGGGAGTAGTACTTAAAGTGTTTCACACAAGCATCAAAGATCTATTTTCTTTGCCACTCCCCACTCCCAGAAGACAGCTCAGATGAAGATGAGACTCACATTAGGCAGCTGTAAGAACCACCTAAGTTAGAAGCCCCATACACTATAGGAGCTAATATCTCTTAACAACTTCATAGACACAGTTTCCCAGATCACTGTGAGGGACATGCCCAATTACAGAAGTCACTGAACTCAGGGAGGTCCAAAGCTATGGTATCTCTTTCACTTATTTTATAGTTCATTTATAATTCTTCCCAGTCCAGATACAGTTGACAATTAGGAGTTATTTTTACCATAAGCAGTGTTATAGGGTAACATAGTCGACATACTACTTTTAACAGGTTTCTAGTAGAATGGAATGAGAAATTAACCAAAAGTTAATTCTTATGTACAAAGGTAAAGGTTTTGGTTAACTCTTTATTCAGCAGTGATGATGTGAACATAGATTTTCTGAGTGTTTGACCAAAGAAACTAAACTGCACTTTCAGATTATGCTACAGTTGTTGCTCTGTGGAGTATCACCAAACATTTGACATTCTGTGTGCAAGTCTGAGAAGTAAACTTAGAGTCAACAGTTTTCTGGATTGGCCAAAACAAACCTGGATCCAACTCTGGTGCACACCACCTGATACTGAAGAAGCTCCTCTCAGTGAAGTGAAAGAAATTAAAAGGTTTCCAGAGGGATCAGGAATAAAGTGATATGAGATTCTCAAGAATGAAACTGATCAATATTCTACCAAACTTGTATTTCACTTTTTTCTTGGGGAAACTAGGCCTAAGTAATGCTTATGTGATTTAGGCATAGATTCTAGAGCAGTGCTTCTTAATCTTTTTGAGGTAATAGACTCCTTTGAGATATGTCAAAAACTATGGGTCTCCTCCTCAGAAAGATAAACATAAAGACTTATATGTGAAGAAAAATAGTTAGAGGATAGGCTGAAACAGACTGGGAAAATATCTTCTAGGATTTAGGACAGCAGGCAAAGGCTAGATACCACCCAGAGGAAAAAGAGACAAAGGAGGGGAATCACGACAACAGAACTATGAGTTGAAACCAGCGGCTGCTGCTGCCAGCATCCTCCCCCATGCTAAAGACACTTTAGAATTCTCAGGCCACTGAGCCTGTGGCTACAGACAAAGGAGGCTCCAGGGATCCAGGAAAGGGGAGAGAGAGGGACACAGACTAAGGCTGACTCACCTTTTGACTCACAAATTTGGTCTGCTGTGTCCCAGGAGGCCTTCCAGGTCTGGAGAGGCCATGCCATTGTTTGCCTTGGGAGCCTGCAAGGACCTAAAGATATAGAACCCTCCCAATCTACTTCTCTACTAATCGGGACTGATTGTTGAGGACTCAGAGGAGAGTGGAAGTATTTCCTACTCGGGAAAAGGCAGGGGGCTGCCAGAGAAGGCTGGAGAACTGTCTCTGAGAAAGTCTGAATTACAAGGCTCTTAGTCCCCAGGAAGGAAGCTCTATCACGTTGATCTGTTCTCTGTTGCAACAAATGCATTCTGACCAGGCACTGAACTGAGAGCTGCCAAAGAGCACCATGTGCTGGCAGAAGAAGGAAGTGCATGTGAGAAAATTAAAAAGAAGTAAGAGAGGCTTCTTCTGGCCTTTATAGCTTCCCTTCCCAAAGGCCTTAGGAAATGGGTCTGCAATCAATTACTGGATCCAGTGCCCAGTTTTGAGCAACTAGCAGGGACAATCCTAACAATCCAGGTAGAGCCAAGAATCAAAGAGCAGTGGTAACATACAGCTTCCCTCTACTAAATCCCTACAAAAGAGAAAGAAATTGAGCATCTGAGTAAACCACATCCTAATCAAATGCCTAGACATAAGCAAAAAATTACAAGCCATACTAAGAAAATGGAAGACATGGCCCAAGAAAAGGAGCCCCAGAAGAGATGTAGGATTTGAGAGAACTAATTACCAAGATGTGCACAAATTTCCAAAATCAAATTAATGAGTTGAAAGACAATATGACTTTCATATTGTCATGTGAAAGAAGACATTGAGTGAGCACAAAGAAGAAACTGAAATCCTGAACAGAAAAGCAAGAGAGCTAATGGGAATGAAAGACACAATAGAAGTGAGATCAAAAACACATTAGAGGCATACAACAGCAGACTTGAAATGATAGAAGAAAGAATAAGTGATACCAAAGACAGAACTGCTGAAATTGAAGAGCGAAAAGAACAGAGAGAGAAAAAAATGGAAAAAAATGAGCAGGGGCTCTGAGAATTGAATGACAATACAAAATGTTACAACATACGTGCCATGGGAGTTCCTGAAGGAAAAGAGAAGAAAAAGGGGGAAGAAAGAGTATTTGAGGAAATAATAGCTGAAAATTTCCCAACTCTCACAAAAAAAATGAGAGGCACACCATACCCCAATCAGAATAAATCCGAATAGAACTACTCCAAGACACATACTACTCAGAATGTCAAATGTCAAAGATAAAGAGAAAATTCTCGAGCAGCAAGGGAGAAGAAAACCATCACATACAAGGGACACCCAGTAAGACTTAGCAAAGATTTCTCTTCAGAAACCATGGAGGTGAGAAAACAGTGGTATGATACAATTACGATACTGAAAGAGAAAAACTGCCAGCCAAGAATTCTTTATCCAGCAAACTTGTCCTTCAAATATGAAGGTGAGTATAAAATATTCACAAACAAACAGAAACTAAGAGAGTTGGCAAAAAAGAATTTATCTTTACAGGAAATATTAAAGGAAGCTTCAGAACCTGAAATAAAAAGGCAGGAGAGAGAGGCCTGGAGGAGAGTATATAAGAAAGAATAGAGAAAGAATAACCAAAAGAGTAAAAGGATAGACAAAAATATGATACAAAATATGAAAAACCAAAGAATAAAATGGAGGAAGTAAATAATGCATTTACAGTAATATCATTGAATGTGAGTGGATCAAACTCCCCAATCAAAAAGATACAGGCTGACAGAATGGATAAAAAACAAAAGCCATCCATATGCTGCTTACTGTTAGATTGTAACTTACTGGCCCTGAGCTCAAGCTATGTGTACAAACACAGAATGCTCCATTCTGGCCACTGCTCTTTACACACCCTCGCCAAACCACAGAACATTCTCTCCCCCAACGATAAGGCAGTCCTCAGAAAGTCATTCCCTACCCTGAGAACAGCAAGCATGGTACTTTTTCACCCCATATCTTCACACCCCTTTCAAACCCCGCCCAACTCCACCAGTTCAAAAGGGACTCCCCAGCTCAGTCAGATGGGCTGAAGACTCTGTTTAGATCCCCGCTATGCGGGCAGGCTGAAGTTTCACTTCAGACCCCCACCATGCCGGTGACCTAATAAACTTCTGCCTGAATCTTGGTCTATCTCCGAGTCTCACTGAACTGGAATCTAACACTTACAAGAAACTCACCTTAAACCCAGGGATACAAACTGGCTGAAAGTGAAAGGCTGGAAAAAGATACTCCATGCAAATAGTAACCAAAAAAGAACAGGGGTAGCTATACTAATATAAGACAAAATAAACTTTAAATTCAAAAAAAGTTATGAGATACAGAAGGCCATTATATATTAATAAGAGGGACAATCCATCAGGAAAATATAAGAGTCATAAATATCTATGCACCTAAACAGGGTGCCCCAAAATACATGAGACAAACTCTGGTAAAACTGGAGGGAGAAATAGATATCTCTACAATAATAATTGGAGACTTCAACACCCCACTCACATCATTACATAGAACAACTAGACAGAAGATCAACAAGGAAACAGAGAACTTGAACAATATGATAAACGAGTTAAACCTAATAGACATAAACCTAATAGACATAAACAATATGACAAACGAGTTAAACCTAATAGACATAAGAAATAATACATTCTTCTCAAGTGTTCATGGATCTTTCTCCAGTATAGATAGCATGTTAGGGCAAAATGCAGCTCTCAATAAACATAAAAAGATTGAAATTATACAAAGCACTTTTCAGCTCATATTGGAATGAAAGTGGAAATCAATAATGGACAGGAAAAAAGTAATTTCGCAAAGGTGTGGAGGCTGAACAACACACTCCTAAATAATCAGAGGGTCAAAGAAGAAATTGCAAGTGAAATAGATAAATATATTGAGACAAATTAAACAAGAACACAACGTTTCAAAACTTATGGGATACAGCGAAGGCAGGCTTGAGAGGCAAATTTATAGCCCTAAATACCTATATTAAAAAACAAGAAAGAGCTAAAGTCAAAGATTTAACTGAACAACTAGAGAAACTAGAAAAAGAACAGCAAACCAATCCCAAAGCAGGCAGAAGGAAAGAAATAATAAGGTGCAATAAATGAAATTGAGAACAATAAAACAATAGAGAAAATCAACAAAACCAAAAGCTAGTTATTTGAGAAGATCAATAAAATTGAAAAACCCCTAGCTAGACTAACAAAGAAAAAAAGAGAGAAGATGCAAATAAACAGAATCAGAAATTAAAGGGGGAAAGTTATAAATGACCCCACAGAAATAAAAAGGATCATAAGAGGATACTATGAGAAACTGTATGCCAACAAACTAGACAACCTAGATGAAATGGACAAATTCCTATAAATACATGAGCAACCTACACTGATGCTAAAAGAAATACAAGAACTTAACAAATCAATCACATTTAAAGAGATTGAATCTATCATCAAAAATATCCCAGCAAAGAAAAGTCCAGGACCAGATGGCTTCACAGGTGAATTCTACCAAGCATTTAGAAAAGAATTAACATCAATCCTGTTTAAACTCCTCCAGAAAATTGAAGAGGAGGGAAAATTACCCAAAACATTTTATGAAGCCAACATCACCTCATATCAAAGCCAGATAAAGATACTACAAGAAAAGAAAATTACAGGCCAATCTCTCTAATGAACAGAGATGCAAAAATTCTCAACAAAATATTTGCAAATCGAATCCAACAGCGTATCAAAAGACTTATATATGACAACCAACTAGGATTTATTCCAGGTATGCAAGTCTGGTTCAACATAAGAAAAGCAATCAATGTAATACACCACATTAACAAATTGAAGGGAAAAAACCATATGATCATTGCAATTGATGCAGAAAAGGCATTCGACAAAATCCAGCATCCTTTTTTGATAAAAAAACACTTCAAAAGATAGGAATAGAAGGAA
>JAQZBX010097860.1:0-11648 GCA_029593785.1 Cabassous unicinctus | reverse complement strand
GGATGAACCCACCACTAAGAAGTTACTGTATAAATTCCTAAGAAAAACTATCTAGTAATACAGGAACCAGCAGCTCTCCTACATGCCAAGCAGAGGAACTAATGAAAAGATGCCCTAATTTTGTTATCAGCTTTGTAGTATATAAAGCAGCTTCAGCCTAAATAAATTTGCCTGCATTCCTCATGGAGTGAGGTCCCCTCAAGACTGGCCATACATCAGTCTACCACCTTCAAAAAATATTATAAAGAAGGGAGACCTGTGGGAACCTGCCCTCAGCATCTGCTTTATCATGGCCATTCTTAGAACTGGCATTTGGCCAAATGTCATTGCGCATGTCCCGCACTAAGTTTCTATCTCCCCATACTCGCTACATCTTTTCTTGTAAATCTGCTGACCAGGCTGTAGTTTGTTACCTAGCAACTTGCTGACGTCCACATCAGATGACCCCTCCTCCTTCAGAGTATATATACCCTGCCTTTTCAATAAATTTTTGCAGCTTGATCAGAATCCTGTCTTGCTGTCATTCTTCGTGTCTCTTGTCCCCCCAATTCCCACTCCCTCTTTCAGGTTCCGATTCGACTGACCCTCGGGCTGGGTCATCTCTGAAGCCATGTGATTTTCTAAAACAGACCTTTAACTCTACTTTCAGAGTGAAGCTTCTTGGAAGAGTCAAGCACATCCCCTGTTGCATATCTCAGTCTGTAATTGAAACCATCATCATTTGGCTCACCATGATCTTAAACTCACTCTAACTCAGCCAACCACTTCACTGAAATTGCCCTTCTAAAGTTATCAGTTACATTCAAATTCTCAAATATAATGGAGCCATTTTTACTTTCCTTATTCCTGTTCTTATTTTTGTCCTGATTTTTCAGGTTTTTATGTTGATTTGATAATATTGTCCCACCTACTTGATCCTACTTGATCAAGTAGGATCCTTTCTGCTATCCCTCCTAACATTGTTTTTATTCTTTCTCAGCTAGCTCTATCTCTATTTACCACTTATATATTGATGTTCCAAAAAGTTTAAGCTCCTGCCCATTACCCTGCCCTCTCTATGAATAACTTCATCAAAAACTATAATTTAAACTCAATCAATCTGCCAGTGAGTCACATTTAATCCAGAAAACTCTCCTGAGCTCCACATCTGAATTTCCAACTGGAATATCATGGGTATCTCAAATTAAACCACTTCTCTCGAAGTTCTGCTCCTCTCTTTCTGGTCAAAAGTATTGTTATCACTATCTGTCAATTGCCAGAAACCTGGAAGATCTCCTTGACAACCCCGTCTTTCACCCTTAGATATAATGAGTAATGGAGGCCTGTAATTCTGCTTCTTAAATATATTTTCTTAATTTAACCCTCCTTATTTTTCCTGTTGCCTTAGTCTTAGCCAAGCTTTTCATTGCTTGTTTCCTGGATATCTGACAACACTGTCCAGTTGGTTGTTTTCCTTTAGACTAGAATCCTTCAAATTTATTCTCTATACTACTGCCAGGATGATCTTTATAAAATGCAAATTTGCTAATGTTATCCTGTTAGGAATTGTAATCTAATAATTACAATATGCATCTTACTTTATCACAATCTAGTTCAGATTAATGTTTATTTAATGCAAGAAAAATTACAAAATTTTCTTCAATATACCTCCATTTCCTCCTCCTTTATTTTTTGGTCATACTGTCATATATTGTAAAAATCTCCAATAAAATGTCATAATTATTGCTTTTAGAATTTCACATATTTTAAAGAAAATAATAAATAAAATATGTAACTAAAGAATCTACTATTTTAACCAATATTATTATTTTTGGGCACCCTGCTGTTCTTCCTAAATATTTGAGTCACAGTCTGGAGTAATTTCTTTTCAACCTGAAGTACTTCATTTAGTGTTTCTTGTAAGGAATATATGCTACCAACAAATTCTCTCAGTCTTTGTTTATCTGGAATTGTCTTTATTTCACTTTCCTTATTGAAGGATAGTTTTGCTGGATTTACAATTCTTGGCCAAGACATTTCTTACAGAACTTTGAATATGTCAGCCCACTTCCTTATGACATCCAGTCATTACTCCTATTTATGCTTCCCTCTATGTGAGGAATTCTTTACCTTTTTTTAAAAAATTATTTCTTTTTCTTTGGCTTTCACTGTTTGACTATGACTTGTCTAGGTGTGTATCTCTATATTTTTTCTACTTGGTTTTGTTGAGGTTTGGATGTGTAGATTTACATTTTTCATCACATTTGAGGAGTTTTCAGTAAATACTTCTTTTTTATGACTCTATAGACTTTAGATGCAACTTATTTAAACTTGCCCCAGAAGACAAATTATCATATTCATAAAAGAAATAATGACTAATTCAATAATATAAAAATTATGTGCATAGCAAAAAACATCAAAAGTAAAGCCAAAATAAAAAAAATTAGTAACTTGGAAAACATTTGTAACATATGTTGTCCTAAAACATAAGAAGCACCTGTAAATAAGTAGGAATATCCCAGTGTTCCCAATCAAAAGAATGTGCATTAACAGAGTGTTCACCAAAAAACTACACATGACTCTTAAACAAATAAAACTATGTTGAAGCTCATTCTTAAGAATGGGAATGTAAATTTAAACTATGCAGACACCATTTTTCACATATCAAGGATGTGGTGAGTTTTTGTTAAATAACACTGTATACACGGCTGGTTAAAGCATACCTTGGTACATCATCTTTGGAGGCAATTGTGCAATACCCTCCCCCCTCAAAGGGTGAATGTGTGTACATGTGACTTATCCCACTTGAGGAATTTATTTATAGATACACTCACCATATCTAAAATGAACAACATGAAAAGTTAATCATTATAGAATTCCTTGAAAAAGCAAAATATTGTTGGGAAATCCTAAATAGGGTAAGGTGAAACACAATTAGGAGAAGCCTTATGCTGGAATGCTATGCAGGTTAGCAGCAATGCTTCAATATATGTTGATCAATTACAACAAATGTACCAGTGTAATGAAAGATGTTGTTAATGGGGGAAAGTGTGGGAAGGGGAGGGAATGGGGCAAATGGGAATCCCCTATATTTTTTCTTTATTTTTTATCTGGTATAAAGTTCCCTTATTCATTCTTTTTTTAATTATTAATAATAATTTTTTAAATTTTTTAAAAAGATACCTAGATTACATAAATGTTACACAAAAATTATAGGGATTCCCATATGTGTCACCTCCCACACCTCCCACAATCTCCCACATAAACATCTTTTATTAGTGTGACACATCACCTGCAATGGATATACATATCCTGGGGCTTTGCCACTAAGCATGGACCATAGTTCACGTTGTAGACCACACTCTCTCCCACACAGTTCTGCATGTTATATGCTGATGTAAAATGGCCTATATCTGTTATTTCAATGTCACTCAGGATAATTCCCAAGTCCCGAGAAAGCCTCTGTATTACAATTGCTTTTCTGTCTCCCTGCCCCCAAAGCATCCAGTGGTCATTGGCTCCACATTAATGTTGTAATTTCTCCATTACTTGAATCACAAAATGTCTATAACAGAATACCAGTAAGTCCACTCTAGTCCATAGCTCTCCCAACAATCTTGAGGAGTCTGGGGTGGTGATGCCAATTCCACCTCCAAGTGAGAGGGGGCTTATATCCCATAGATAAGATGGATGGGATTATCCTGTCTGCAGCTGCAGACTCTCTCCATTCCCAGGGATGGTCATTGTCCATCATCATCTCCCCATCAGGTGTCCTGGGTGAGTTCATTGAACTGCAGAGTAGGAGTTGCAGCCGCACTGAGATTCTGGGCCCAGCTGGCATATGGGCAGGCCAGACTCCAGTCTCTGGAAGTACACTTTAAAATCCAGCACCAAATATATCTATGAATAGAAGGGACTTATGGACCTTGTGCAGGGAGCACATTTTTGAGTCCTACTCTGTCACTCTCAGGAGCACAGATTGCAAAGTAAGGCCAACTGATAAGGTGCCAAATTCCAAAGCTATCTGCCCTGGTATAGGACCAGAGTATCTCCAGAACCTTCAGGAGCCACTCTATTAGGGGTGATATCCACATTGGAAGTCCTACTGAGGTTTGCATAAGCGTTAACTCTGGCATGACCTCCTGACTCAGTTTGAAGTCTATTAGCCATATGAACTCATTTGTCTTTACCTTTCCCCCCTTTTATTTGAGGTCTTTTTCCAGTCATATTGCCAGTTGGCACTTGGTAGTACTCCCTCATTGCCAGGGAGGCTCAACCTCAGGACACATGTCCCACACTGGGAGGAAGGTACTGCATTCATATGCTGAGTTTGGCTTAGAGAGAGGCCACATTTAAGCAACAAGGAGGATATCAGTTTGCATCCCTTAAGCACCCAATAACAATAGGCTAAGTTTCAGTTTCAAGGGCAAAGACTCATAAGGCTAGTTATCAATTATGAGAGCACATCAGTGGATCATCCTCCTTAGCCAGACACTGCCACTGCACTTGGGGAACTGTTGCTGCTCCTTAGGAGAATGTGGCAGAGCTCTCCAGGCTGGGAATTCAGTATTCTTTCATTTATTGAGTGATTCTCCACCCACTGTGACAGTGCCCCATGAGCATTTGAATGATTTTATATACCTTTTATGCATGTTCTGGTGAACTTCCTCCCATGAACCCCTCATCCTTGACAACCCCACCAACAATCCTCTCCCACTCCAATTGTAACCCTTCTGTGATCCAAAGCTTCTTTAAAGATGAAGCCAATATAATATCCAAATACAATTAATAGGAAAATGAAATAAAAATTGTAAGATTAAATGTAAGAGACAAAATACATGAAAATTAAAAAATAACTAAAACTAAAATCAAATTAAAGGATTGGGATATTGAAAAATGGGAAAAAGAAATTAAAAATTTTTTTTGACATTTTGTCTTTTATCACTGCAATATCAGGTGTCCAGTCTGTACCGTGGCACATTCCCCCTCTCACTCCCCAGTGTTTCAATATTTTTCACTTAATTTTCAAAGAAGTTTTAGGTCACAGCAAAGTCACAAACAGAATACAAGAGACTTTTATATACCCAAACTCTTCCCTCTTTCCTCACCCTGTATTAAAACCTTTATGTATGTGGATGGTAGCATTGTTATAACTGTTATACACACAGTGAAACATTGTCAATGGTTTATAGTATGGTTTACATTTTAAACCGTATAATTTTATACATATTGATGACATTTACCATGCATGTTCTGTGTCCATCACTCTAAGGTAATGAAAAACATTTCCACTGACCACTGTTTGATCTATTCTGCTCCTCCCACCTCATCACCCCAGAACCCACGATGACCCCATGACTTGACTCATTGTATGACAAGATTCATAGTTACATGCAACAAGAGGTCTTGACACAATAGTTTGTCCTCCCCTATTAGGAACTGCCCTTGCTCATAAGAGATGCCCATCTGTCTGATTCTGGATGAATTGATCCTCCCAAAAAAGGGGGTCCATCACCTTCCTTCTCATTGTATGCATCTCCACCCACTGATACAACACATTATGACAGGAAGAACACTCACACACTCCCTAGATGCCTGCTCCATATGCCCCCTGTCCCAAATTCCCCCCAACAAACACCCTAAACCAGTGACATTTCCTTGTCTTATTGCCATAAGGGCATTCCCACATCTGCACTTTCAACCTTTTACCCACAAATCCCAAATGGTCAACTGCCCTCTCCCATCTCTGCCCCCAGTATCCTGGATATTCTAACTCACCCTTCCCAATCTACTCACCTGTCAACCCTGCACCACCAAATGCAATAATATCACTACCCACCTGTCCTATTCCTTCAATATGCAACTACACTCTATCACTTTACCATAGATTATGTCTGTATGAGTGATGGTTCACAACTTTCTCTTCTCTTCTCTTTCTTGTAAACCTATATATCAGAAAACGGTTCTCACAGACTGCTCAAATTCCTTAAGTCATTTCAGTGAGTTAATGTACTGCTAATGCTTCAATGCCTGGCTTGCTTCACTTAATATAATGTCTTCAAGATTCATCCATGTTACTCCATGTGTTAGCACTTTATTCCATATAACAGCTGAGTAGTATTCCACTGTATGTATGTGTCACATTTTGCTTATTCATTCATCTGTTAATGGGCACCGGGGTTGATTCAAAGATTTTGGCAATTGTGAACAATGCCACTATAAATATTGGTGTGCATATATCTGTTTGTGTTTTTGTTTTCAATTCTTCTGGGTATATTCCCAGCAGTGGATTTGCTGACTTATAAGGAAGATCTATAGTTAGTTTTTTGAGGAACTGCCAGACTCTCCACCATAGTGGCTGGAACTTTCCACAATCCCACCAGCAGTGGATGAGGGTTCCCATTCCTCCACATTCTCTCCAACATTTATAATCTTGTTTTTTTTTTTTTAATAGCCAGCATTCTAATGGGTGTTAGATGGTTTCTCATTGTAGTTTTGATTTGCATTTCCCTAATAGCTAGCGATGTTGAACATTTTTTCATGTGCTTTTTAGCCATTTGTATTTCTTCCTTAGAGAAGTGTCTTTTCAGGTCACTTGTCCATTTTTTAAATGGGTTGTTTGTGTCTTTGTTTTCAAGGTGTAGGATTTCTTTATATATGCAGGATATTAGGCTCCTATCAGATATGTGATTGCCAAATATTTTCTCCCATTGGGGAGGCTGCCTTTTTATTTTCTTCATAACTTACTTTGAGGTGCACAAGCTTTTAATTTTGAGGAGATCCCATTTATCTATTTTCCCTTTTGTTTCTCATGCTTTGGGTGTGAAGTTCATGAAACCATTTCCTATTACAAGGTCCTGTGGATGCTTCCCTACATTATCTTCCAAGGTCTTTATAGTCTTGGCTCTTATATTTAGATCTTTGATCCTTCTTGAGTTGATTTTTGTAAAAGGTGTTAGATGGTGTTCCTCTCTCATTGTTTTGAATAAGGATATCCAGTTCTCCAAGCACCTCTTGTTGAAGAGGCCATTCTCTCCCAACTGAGTGGGCTTGGTGGCCTTGTTAAATATTCGAGGACTATATATGTGAGGATTTATATCAGAACTCTCAATTCTGTTCCATTGGTAAGTATGTCTTTCCTTGTGCCAATACCATGCAGTTTTGACCACTGCAGATTTTCATTATGATTTAAAGTCAGGTAATGTGATACCTTGAACTTCATTTTTCTTTTTCAATATGTCTTTGGTGATTTGATGCCACTTACTCTTCCAAATAAATTTTATAGTTAGATTTTCCAATTCCTTAAAAATACAGTATTGATTTTTGTTAGCATTGAATTAAATCTGCAGATTAGTTTGGGTAGGACACACATCTTGATGATTAGTCGCCCTATCCATGAACAGGGAATATTTTTCCATTTATTTAAGTCTTCTTTGATTTCATTTAACAGTGTTGTACAGTTTTTTTGTATATAAGTCCTCTCCATCTTTAGCTTAACTTATTCCTAGGTATTTGATTCCTTTAGTTACTTTTGTAAATCGTATTTTTCCTTGATTTACTCCTCAGATTTCTCGTTATTGTGTACAGAAATGCCACTGACTCTTGAGCATTGGTCTTATACCCTGTAACATACTGAACTCCTTTATAAGTTCTAGAAGCTTTGTTTTAGATTTCTCAGGGCTTTCTATGTATAGAATCATGTCATCTGCAAATAATGAAAATTTTACTTCTTCTTTTCCAATTTGGATGCCTTTTATATCTTTTACTTGCCTCAGTGCTTAAGCAAGTACTTCTAAGATAATGTTAAAAGGGGTGGAGATAGTGGGCATCATTGTTTGTTCCCAATCTCAGAGGGAAGGCTTTTAAGACTTCACCATTGAAGATGATGCTAGCTTTGAATTTTTCATAAACACCCTTTCTCATGTTCGGAAAGTTTCCTTCTATTCCTATCTTTTGCTGTGTTTTTTAAAAAAACGGTGCTGTATTTCATCGAATCCCTTTTCTGCATCTATAATGATGACCATATGTTTTTTCTTTCAATCTATTTTTGTGGTGTATTATATTGGTTGATTTTCTTGTTGAATCATCCTTGCATACCTGGGATGAAACCCACTTGGTCATGGTGTATAATTCTTTTGATATGTTGTTGAAAGCGATTAGCACATATTTTGTTGAGAATTTTATAATCTAGATTCATTAAAGAAATTGGTCTGTAATTTTCCTTTCTTCTGGTAACTTTGTTTGGCTTTGGTATTAGGGTAATTTTGGCATCATTGAATGAGTTAAACAATGCTCCTTCTACTTCTATTCTTTTGAAGAGCTTAAGCAGGATTGGTGTTAGCTCTTTCCTGATGTTTCATAGAATTCAGCTGTGAAGCCATCTTGTCCTGGTCTCTTCTTAGTTGGGAGGTTTTTGATGACTGAGTCTATCTCTTTATTTGTAATTGGACTGTGGAGTCATCCATTTCTTCTTTTGTCAATGTACGCTGCCTGTGAGTTTCTAGGAATTTGTCTATTTCCTCTAAATTATCATTCTTGTTGACATATAATTTTTCAAAGTATCCTCTTATGATACTCTTTATTTCAGTGGGGTCAGTAGTTGTAGCCCCTTCTTCATTCCTTGTTCTGTGTATTTGCATCTGTTCTCTCTTTCTCTTTGTTAGTCTGGCTAAGCGTTTATCAATTTTATTGATCTTCTTGAAAAACCAGCCTTTGGTTTTGCTTATTTTTTCTAGTGTTTTCTTATTTTCTATTTCATTTAGTTCTGCCCTAATCTTTGCTATTTCCTTCTTTCAACTTCCTTTGAAGATAGTTTGATGTTGTTTTTCCAATTCCTCCAGGTGTGCAGTTAGGTCTTCAATTTAAGCTCTTTCTTCTTTTTTTAATATATGCATTTATGGCTATGAGCTTCCCTCTCAGTACAGCTTTGGCTCCATCCCATCTATTTTGATATGTTGTGCTGTAATTTTCATTCATTTCAACATAATTACTGGTTTCTTTTGAGATTTCCTCTTTGATCCACTGTTTGTCTAAGCGCGTGTAGTTTAACTTTTATATGTTTGTGCCTAATCTGGTTCTCAGGCCTTTAGTGATTTCCAATTTTATTCCACTGTGGTCAGAGAATTTACTTTGTATAATCTCAATCTTTCTGGATTCATTGAGAATTGTTCTGTGGCTTAGCATGTGGTCGATCTTGGAGTATGATCCATTTTCACTTAAGAAGAATGTATATTCCACTGTATTTGTGTGTAGCATCCTGTATATGTTTATGAGGTCCAGGTCCTCTAATGCATTATTGAGAGTCTTTGTTTCTTTTTTGATTCTCTGTCTAGATATTCTGTCTATTGGTGATAATGGTGTATTAAATTCCTCCACTATAATTGTAGAGACATTTATGTCTCCAATTATTTTTTTCCAGTGTTTACCTCATGTATTTTGAAGCACCCTGAATAGGTGCATAAATGTTTATGCTTGTTCTCTCTTCTTGAAAGATTACCCCTTTTACTAATATATAGTGTTCATCTTTGTCTCTTACAATAGTTTTGCATTTAAAGTCTATTTTTTCTGATATTAGGATAGCTATTCCTGCCCTTTTTTATTTATTGTTTGCTTGTATAATTCTTTTACATCCATTCACTTTCAACTTCCTTGAATCCCTTGGTCTAAGATGTGTTTCTTATAGACAGCATATAGATGGATCATATTTCCTAATTCATTCTGCCAATTTGTGTCTTTTGACTGATGAGTTTAATCCATGAACATTCAGTGTTATTACTCAAGAAATTTCTTTCATCAGCCATATTTTCTTTGGGTTTATGTATGTCATATGTTGTTTTTATTTCTCTTTTTGCCTTTTAATTGCTCTTACACTCTCCTCCAACTCTCTCTCTCCTGTTTTTTCCTTTCAACTTGTAGAACTTCCTTTAGCATTTCTTGAAGTGCAGGTTTATTATAGGCATGCTCTCTTAATTTCTGTTTATCTGTGAATATTTTGAACTCTCCATCATTTTTGAATGCCAGTTTTGCTGGATAGAGAATTCGTGCCTGGAAGCTTTTTTTACTTTTTGTACTTTGACTATGTCATACCACTGTCTTCTTGTGACCATGGTTTCATGGATTTCCTGTTGGGATTTTTACTGTTTGGGGTGTGCTGTGCTTCCTGGACATGTACATACATCTCCCTCAATGGGGTTGGAAACTTTTCAGCCATTATTTCCTTCAACACACCTTCTGTTCCCTTTCTCTTCTCCTCTCCTTCTGGGATGCCTATTAAGAGTATGTTTCTGGGTTTTGTGTTGTCAGTTAAATCCCTGAGTCCCTGCTGGAATTTTCCTATGTTTTTTTCTATCTGTTCTACTTTCTGATTTCAGATGTACTGTCTTCCACATCACTAATTCTTCTTCCTGTTCAAATCTGCTGTTTTGTGATTCTAGCATCTTTTTTATTTCTTGGATTGTGCCATTCATCACCATCATATCCTTATCTTTTTATATATGTTTATAATTTCTTCACTATGTTCTCCCAGTGTCTTCTTAATGCCCTTAATATTTTCCTTCACTTCAGTAAGTTGGTCGATGATATTTGTTTGGACAGGTTTGATTAGCTGTTCGATGTTCTGCATCTTTTCCTGGTTTTCAGTTTGTTCATTGTACTGGTCCATGTCTTCCTGTCTCTCAATATGGTTTGTAATTTTTTGTTGCCCTCTGGTCATCATTTTATCTTGATGGGTTCATTCAGTTGATTAGCTCTTCTCTCTGCTCTAGAGTTTTATTTATCTGGTGATTCTGTGTGTGTGTTAAGTTTTCTCTTTGACACTTATTCTTCTTGTTGTATTTCCTTGCTTTTTCTATGTTTCCTTGAAGGAAAAATATTAGGGACCAAGGAATCAAAAGAGGTTAGAAAGGAAAAATGATAATAGTAATATTATAAAAGTTAGAAGCGGGGCCTTATAAGACTTAGTAAAATGAATATTTAACTCATGTAAGCAGTGTAGAGTAATAGGGAAAAAAAAGTTGAATACGTATGATGAAATGGGAAACCAAATAGAGGAAAATATATAGTATGATTTAAAAGGCCTGAAGATGAGGAGAGAGAGAATGAGTAAAGAGAGGGTGAAAGGAAAAAGTTAACATAATAATTCTAAAATGACAACAGAATAGATGAGATAGAAATTGACACCCGTGAAGCTGCAGACTAATGGGAAAAGGTGGAAAGTAAGAACCACAACAGAAAGCAGAAGGTATAAAGATGAAGAAAGAAAAGAGATAACATTGAGAAGGTATAAAGATGAGGGAAGGAAAAGAGATAGCATTGGTAGACAAAATCAATATACACAGAAAATGGGAAATCAAGGAAGGAGAAGCACAGCAAAGAAGAAACAAGCTAGCAACACCTAATAAAAAAAAGAAAAGAAAAAAGGGGGGAAATAAGAGGAAAGAAAAGGAAGAAACAAACAAAAAAAGACAAACCAAACAAACACACAAGCAAGCAGTCAAACAAAGCTAAGGAAGAACCACGTTCCTTCTTGGGCCCTTGTGGTGTCTCTCAGCCTGCTTGTGTTCATCAATCAATTACCCTGCAGGCTTCTATCTGCAGGTTTTGAGGCAGACTTTAGCGATTAAACTAAGTTAAAATTTTTTTAAAGTAACCTTTTTTTTTTTTTTTTTTTT
>JAQZBX010097859.1:0-11642 GCA_029593785.1 Cabassous unicinctus | reverse complement strand
GTCCATTCCCTGGGCAATTCTCTGTGTCTGTTTCATCTCTTCTCATCCTCCTCCTCCAGTCTTCACCAGGATTTGATCCTGAAGACCTCCGATGTAGGAGAGAGGTGTTCTAGCCATCTGCGCCACCTCAGCTCCTGGTTTTCGGAGCTTTTGGAGCATCTCTTCTTGTCTCTCTCCTTTTACGTCATCATCTTGCTGCATGTGTCCTGGGGCCTGGCGGCTCACCGGCACACAGAGCCTGGCAGCCCATGCGCCTTCTATATATATTTTTTTATTTTACCGGGAGGTCCCGGGGATCGAACCCAGGTCCCTCCATATGGCAGACGGACACCCAACCATTTGAGCCACATCCACCCCCCTCTATTCATTTTCAAACATTTACAAACAACTTTTTACCAATTCTGCACAGAGTATACCTCAGCTTTCCATTCTCTAACCACATTCTATTCTCTGGTGACTTATACTCTAGCTGTTAACTCCATGAATTTGCTCATTATATTTAGTTCATAATAGTGAAGTCATAGAATATTTGTCCTTTTGTGTCTGGCTTGCTTCACTCAATATACTGTGCTCCAGGTTCATCCATGTTGTCATATGCCTCACGGCTTCATTTCTTCTTACTGCTGCCTAATATTCCTTCTTGTTGTGGGTATGCTCATTGTCAGAGCCAGACCCACAGCTATGCAAAGTATCTAATCAAAGCCGTGATCAGCAGTCAGCCCATGCCCACTCAACTTCTTGAGGAAGTGGATTTTCATTTCCCTTTCTGGCCCTGCAAGCCACACCAGGGATCAAACCCCACTGCTGTCTTCTGTGAGAGGGGGGCTGGGTGGCTATAACCGCCAAACAGAGAGAACAGTTTACTAGTATTTACTGTAATTTGCTGGTCTCTTCCTCTCATTCTTCCCTGAATGCTGTATATTGTTCTGCTGCACTCTGGGTTTCAAAATAGTTGATTCAAACTGCTTCTGCCCATTTAATAGTTGTTCTCGTGTAGGGACTGACTCGTGATTCCTACTCCACTATCTTCCCACAATCCCCCTCCTCTTGGGAACTTTATTGTGAATAGTACTTGAATTTTGTGATTAACCTCTAATAATAGAAATGTTTAAACTAAAATTTGAAATTCAGAGGGAATTACTGTGTAATTTTACAGCATACATGCTTTCAGATATATTGGCGTAGACAAGAAATATAAAATGTCAGTGTTGTACCTAGTATAAATATGAAATAACCAGATATGGAAGTGACTGGTGGTTGTCCTCTAGTATTAATTCTTCCCTCTTCCTTTCTTTTTTTGTCTGCACATCACTACCTAGAATAAAACATCATTTCCCCAGTTTCCTTTGCAGCTAGATGTAATCATGTGACTAAGTTTTAACTGGAAATACTTATGTATAGTGATGTGTGCAATTTGTAGAAAGTATCCTTAAAGGAAGAGCATCCACCTTCTCTTTTTCCCACCATCCTCCTTGCTGACTGAAATTTAGACATGGTAATTGGACTATGTGTGGAAACCAAATACTGAGAATGGGCAGAGAATTGAGATAGAGAGTCCCGAATAACTTCACCAAGTCACTCTGCACACTCTGGCCTGTCTATATCTGAACTTCTTTTATGTGACAGAGATGAAATTCTATCTTGTATAAGACACTAGTTTTGGGGCTTTCTGTCAATAATAGGCAAAACTAACCCTGATGCACTAGAATAATTTGACAAAGAAAGTTTATGTTGTTAAAATATCTTTAATTGCTTTGTACATTTCAGAGAGGAAGAGGAGGAGGAAAATGTCTGGTCTAGATTTTTGAAGTATGAATTAGGAGAGAATCCAGAAAGAGGAACTGGCACATAGATTTGTAAGAAAATATGTTCAGGAATATACATACATCCTAGTCCAATATTGCCATAATGTAAAATTTAAGAAGTAAATATGCCTTAATTTCATATCTTGTAGAAATTTATAAACCAAGATGTTTGGTGAGTGCTAGGTACCTAGTGATGGGTTATTTTAATATTAATCATTTTAACATTATTGATGGTTTTTCCATTAAATATTTTTGTTAGTAAATACTTTTTGATACAAGTATTAAAGAAGATAGGAGAATACTAATCTTTTTTTATTCACTGCTTTTTAATGTGCTAGGTGTTTTCTCTGTTAGCCTTAATACAATTTTAGAAGATTTATTATTGCATTTTACAGATGGCTAAACTGAGACTCAGAAAGGTCAAGTGTCTTTCACAGGGTGTCAAAATGGTAGTTTAAGTCATTATTTGAAAAGTAAGAAAATAAATTCTTCCTAGAACAAGTCTGTTATGTATATTCTGACCTTTAGTTTTCTACTTTTCTTATATTAAAAGTAGAGTTAGTCAATTAAAAATATCTTTGGTAAAATATAGTAACAAAAAATATATATATGTATATAGTAACAGTGGTCAACCCAGAAGTAAAAGTCTGCATAAGAATTTCCATATCTTATGCTAACTAATAAATCTGAAAATATTAAATTTTTAAATAAAAACATCTAATATAGTAAAGTTATAAACTATGTCTTAAACATTTTGTTTTCTAAAATCTGAATGTTTTGAACATCTTAAAAATTAATATGCAGCACCTGTTTAAATTACTTCATAAAGATCTATTTTCTTTTGCTGTTCCTAAATGTATATTTGAATAAAATAAATCCTCTATCCATCCCTATTGTACCTTTCCAAAAAGTTGCATTGTTTTAACATTAATGGAGCTAAATGAATTCATGGTATTCTTTGTCTCAGTAACTGTACCTATAAATGACACTGTGTTGCACAGATTCAACTAAATTTCTGTTGAAGAAGTGAAAGTATCCAATGTTATATAATTACTTGTATCTTAGTTTGACAGGACTGCTATCACAAATACCACAAAACTGGGTTGGCTGAAACAACAGAACTTTTTCGCTCACAGTTTTGAGGCTAGAAGTCCAAAATCAAGATACAGGCAAGGCTTGCTTTCTCCCCAACTGCAGTGTTCTGGTGCTGGCTGCTGGCTTGTATTTCTGTTGCAGCAGTCACATGGAGATGTTCTCTCCTTTCTCATGTCTGTAACTTCTGGGTTCTCTTTAAAGACCTCCAGTAATCCAAATTAAGACCCACCCTGGTTTGCCACAACATAACTAAATATAACATCTTCAAATGGCCTGTTTACAATGAGTTCAAACCCACAGGGATGCTGATTAACATTAAGAACGTGTACTTTTAGGAGTTAATTCAGCCTACCACAAATGGTTCAAAGTTTAGCTCTTAATTACCTGAAAATTCAAAATGAGCTACTATTTCATAAATCTGTCAAAAAAAGAAAAAAAAAACAGTAAAAAAGTAATTTAACAAGTCTAAAAATAATTATAAGCGTGAGAGGGTATAAACCAAAAAAAAAAAAAACAACAACAAACTTTTCTACTTTGGCTTGGTATTTTCTTATTGTAATCAGCACAGAGCCAAGTTTCTAGACTAGGTAAATATTTTCTGAATTAAAATGACTTGAAATTTAATTTGGTTAGTAAATCATTCTTCTCCGCTTATACTCTTAGAACACCAGTACACAATTTGGTTGTGATGTACATCTACACAAATGCTAGTCAAAGAGTAGCTAGATAAATACGAGTATAGTCTGCAGAAATTGTTTCGCGATGAAGAGTGTTATAGACATATGGGATTATTATTATTTCATTCTTTCTCTATAAATACACAAAACTGTGAAGCAGAAAGGATTTTGACAGAAATGGAAAAAACCCTTGTATAGCATCAAATGGGTACCTAAGTTATCATATCTTAGTTGTCAAAAAGGTATAACTCCTGCTCTTTAGATCATCAGACTCATCCAGGATAACTAACAAAAGATTGATGATGGGCAATGCCCATCCCAAAAAAACAGAGTGTATCTGCAACTGTAGGCAAGACAGTGCCATCCATCTGCCCCATAAGATCTAAGCCCTCTCACATTCAGAAGCAGAGTGGGCATCACCATCCCAAAATCCTCAAGATTAAGGAATGACCAAACATAAGGGGGGAATACAACTATGATCTAAAGTAACTTATCATTATTCTAGTAATGGAAGAACTTGTAACATTGATATTAAGGCAGAGGTTCTGAGGGGAGGAACAGGGAAGAATAGGTGTAACATGGGGCATTTTGGGGACGTTGGAATTGTTCTGCATTACATTGCAATGACAGATACAGGCCATTATACATCTTGTCAAAACCTATAAAATTAAGTGGTGCAAAGTGTAAAACATAATGTAGACTATAGACCATGTTTAGTAGAAATACTTTGATATGTGTTCATCAGTTGTAACAAATGTACCACACTAATGAAAAATGCTGTTAATGGCGGAAAGTGTGGGAGGGAGAGGGGATGAGGTATATGGGAATCCCCCTTATTTTCAATGTAACATTTTTGTCATCTAAAGCTTCTTTACAAATAAAAATTTTTTAAAAGATGTAACTACTACCAGTTTTCCTGATGATATCCTTATATGAATGTTTTTTGGAAAGCATTTTTAAAATATCACATAAATAGGTACATTTCCATAATAATGTAAGCAAGTATATGTAAACTTTTCCACCTGCAAAGTATGCCATTTATTTTGTGACTAGGATGTCTTGTGCTTGCCAATTTTAATCTGATTTTCTTTTCCTGTAAAAAAAAAATTCAACTTTGTTTATAAAACTCATGTATTTTGTCTCTTTGTAGCCCTTACCACTGAATATTCCTGCATCTTTTTTTGTTTGTTTTTAAACTCTGGTTGCTTTATATTCTTAGTATCAGCCTTATGGATAGGAAATTTCAGAAAACTTACACACTTGGCACTAAACTCAAATGTCACAGCTCACCTCAAATGTTACGTCCTCCATAAAACCTTGTATCTTCTACACCTACTCCCACACACAGCTGGAATTAATCTCCCCATCATATCTGCTTTTCTAGTATTTGTTATTTCAGTTATAGCAGTGTTCTTTAGTACTGGAGACTTTGGACGTGAGTGTGCAGATATTCTCTGGGAAAGGAGAGGGAGTTTGCATTATGAATTTTAAAACTTCAGTGTTAACATAAAAATTAATATAAGCTTATTCTTGGATCATCTGGAATGTCCACCTTATAACCAATTACTGCCATGTAATTTCAGCGTTATGGCTGTGTTTAATTATGTCAGTCTCATGAGAAAAGAACAAAATTAGACTTGATACGCAAATGGTTTATCTGTACCAAGTGAAGGCCAAATGACATCAGAGTAAGCTAAATCAAAGGTTTATAGTAATTTTAGCAAGAAGAAATGGGAGGAATATGAAATCTTTCAGGTCACACTAAACTATAATATGGTCATGCCAAACCCAAATGTAACTGGGCAATAATGGGAAATTAGCAGTCAGTACCTTATTCATGTTGAGTACTATGATTACATTCTAACAAAAAACATCATATATCATAAGAACTTGAAATTTGTGGCTTTTATATGCATAATTTGTATGTTTTGGCATTATATTTGAAGAAGATTTGGAAGCAAAACTATTCTTATTCACGGTTTTATTTTTCTAAATATTTCAGTAATGTCATAATTTAAAATCAACACAGGTGATTTAAGGAGTCCTTACATAACTTAATTTTCAGAAACATTGTGATAGAGCCCATATGTCTTATGTGATTAGGTGTGTATTCAACTGTCTCACCTACTAGACTGTAAAGTCCTTACAATCTAGCAAAACCATAGATTATATTCTGTTCATCTTTGTATTTCCCTTAGAGTCTGTCAATGTCTCATACCTATTTGCACCCTAGCAAATATTTATGCAGTAAACTTGCCTATGCTGGTGTGCTAAATGTGATATAAAGAGAATTAACAAACATTTTTCCTTCTTTGTGTGTTGATAATCTGTCAGACTGAACTAGCATGTATAGAAAATATATAGACAATATATTTTTAAAATTTGGAATTCATATGACTTTTAAAATTCCTCTTTTAAAATTAAATATCCCCTAGGACTTTTGATCACCTACAGTGTTGTATGGATTACTTTAATTAGATAGTCAAATTGTTTTCCTTTTATCTAAGAACTGTTATGGAGGTGGTAGGGGAATGAAAGTTTTTATGGCAGGCCAGAACTGAGACATAACCAGAATTCTTCAGGGAATAAGACAGTATATCATTGCAAAAATGTAGCTTTTTATAGTCAGCGCAGTTTGAGAGCATTGACTCCCTGGGGAAGAGATGAAGAGGGGAAGAGAATGGATGGGATATGCGAAGGTACTAAATGTTCCCTGCATCCCCAAAAAACAGAGAGTATCCACAACTGCAAGCAAGACAGTCCATACTTCTGCCCCATGGGATCTAAGACCCCTCTCAGTCAGAAACGGAATGGGTATCACCATCCCAAAATCCTCAATATTGAGGAATGAACAAACATAAGGGGGGGAATACAACTATGGACTAAAGTAGACATTATTATTCTAGCAATGGAAGAACTTGTATCATTGATATAAAGACAGCAGTTCTGAGGGGAGGGAGAGGGAAGCATAGGTGTAATGGGGCATTTTGGGGACATTGGAATTGCTGCATCACATTACAATGACAGATACAAGCCATTATACATTTTGTCAAAACCGATAAAATTGTGTGGTACAAAGTATAAAGTGTAATGTAAACTATAGACCATGGTTAGTAACAGTGCTTCAGTATGTGTTCATCAATTGTAACAAAAGTACCACACTAATGAAAGATGTTGTTAATGGGAGGAAGTAGGGGAGCGGGAGGAGGTAGGGTATATGGGAATCCTCTCTATTTTTTTTAAGGAGGTATCATGGATTGAACCCAGGACCTCATACATGGGAAACTGGCACTCAAACCAATGAGCTACACCCTCTCCCCTCCCCTATATTTTTGATGTAACATTTGTGTAATCTAAAGCTTCTTTAAATCCCAATATTTGGGTCTTATTTGAATCCAGATCCAAACAGACAATTTAAAGATAAGACAATCAGAGATATTTGACTCACTCTAGCTTTGATTTTAAGGAATTATTGTTAAAAATAATTTTATGTATGATAATAATATCGGGCTGTTTGTTTATATAAAAAGCATAAATTTTTATATAAAAATATATAAAAGCTTCAGAGCTGAGCTTGAGGAAAAAAGTACATTCACCAATCACTTTTTTACTCAGTGCCTTTGTTAAAAGAGATGACAGAACATTTAGCACAATATCATTAACACACTTAAAATTAGGTTTTCATTAGCTTACTAATCCATACTTCTCAAAACAAAATAGACTTTTCTAAGTGCTGTACTTTCTCCAACATTCAGTGTTTTTTTCATAGAAATATGGGAAGTTTGAAGGAATGAAAACTCATATTTCTAGAACCTCTTTAAAACTGATAATAATAGAAGAAGAGGGAGAGGTGAGAAGGAAGAGGAAGAGAAGTTTTAGTTAACATTTGAGTGCCTAATTATGTGCCAGACACTTTTCTGTAATTGTAGGTATCATTATCCTCATTTTATAGGTGTGGAAATTATGCTATGGAGAGACTAGGCAATTTGCCCAGGGTCACAGGCTGTTAAGTGATAAAGTTCAGGGTTCCAATCCAGGCAGTTTAACACTGAGCTTATGTTTTTAACTACTGTCCTATACTGCTTCTTTTTTTGCCATGGTACTGTGTGCTTTTGATATTTTTCTCCTTTATTTCTCCCAACAACACTCAGCTCTCCATTCAATCAACAAGTGTTTATTCAGGCCACACCTTGTTCTAGGTGTTAAGGGTAAAACAATGAGCAAAAAACAGTTGTAGTTTCTTTGTTCCCTGACCTTATTTAGGGTCTAAAATGCATGTTGGTCTTTTATCAGATAATGACATAAGTAAAATTAGCACTCCATCTGTGAGAAGTAGGCTAAAGAAATAGTATATGGTGCTTTGAGAGTACATCATAGGATTTCCTGACCCAATATGGGTTGAGGGGTAGGATTAGGGAATGTTTGCACAAAGACATTATATTTGCCCAGAAATCTGAGGGATTAGTAGGGATTCACTAGTTAAAAAGAGATCTGGGTGAAGCGGTCAGTGGTTCACCAGTGGTTAAACGCCTGTTTCCCATGTGCGAGGTTCCAGGTTCACTACCTGGTACATCCTTAAAAAAAAAAAAAGTGATCTGGCAGGGGCAGGCAAAGAGAATGGTTGATGCATCCCTTACAGTAAGGGAATAACATGTGTAAAGTCCCTGTGGTAGAAAGGATCATAGCTCTTTGAGAGAAAGAATAGAAGGCCAGTGTGGCTGGAGTACAGTGAACAGAGATTACTGTGATGTTGATATAAGCAACGAGAAGACAGAAAATATAATAGACTAAGATAAGATTTTTTCCCCTTTATCCTAAAAGCAACAGGAAATGTTTAAAGTATATTTAAATTCTCAATTTTAATTGAGGCCTATAGAAGTTAAGGACTTTCCCAAAGTCATACAATGATTAAGTGGTAGAAAGGGGATCAAAATCCGAATATATCTGCATCTAAAATCTATACTACCCTCCTTCTTAGAAATGCAAATCCAGGAAATGTGCAAGAAATTATAAGCTTGAAATTTCTGGAACCTGAAATGGTTTATTATTTTATTAGTTCAGGAGAGGATTACTGAATGTCTACTATGTTGCAGGGATGTGATTTTGTCCTTTGTAAGTGCAGTCATGCTTATAATATTTGTTAGCTCTGTACGTGACCTACTGCTTCACAGCAACAGTGAACCCACTGTGTATAGGTGGCCATCAGAATAAAGATATATTTGATCTGCTCTTATGATTTCTTTTACCCTCCAATTCCTGCCCTATAAGGGAGAACTAACCAAGCTAACCATGTGCCAGACAGAAGCCATCTATCATTTTAGGCTTCTTGAGATTATGCCCCAAGTTGACATAATTAGTAGATTCACATTCATATCTCTTTAACCAAAGACCATCATCTTTCTACTATGTGCCCTCAATTAATATGAAACTAATTTGTGTTCAAAGGACCTTAGCATGGGTATTTAGAAATAACATTCAGTAAATATTTGCTAACTGATTGAATAAAAGAAGCAGGATTATGGGGGGAGAAAAGAATTCTAGAACAAGCTAGTGGGTGCCTTGAGTTGATTTTATGAGACAGAGTCTTCAAACAATTATTTTAGTACCAATCCCTTTCTTATATAATTATCTTCATTTTTTTATACCTCAGTTATAGTACTTATACTCAGTAAGGGAAGAACCATGAAGTAAGCTATCAGATGGAAAGTTGTCTGCACTAGAAGATTCTGCCTGACAAAACATTCCTAGGCAGGAAATATGAGCCATTCATTCATTCAATCAATATATTGTGTGCTTCAAATTCATTTATGCACTCTACAAACATTTACTTATGTTCTTGTACTGTCTAGATATTGCATATACCGTAGTCAATATAATAAAGTCCCTACTGTCATTAAGTTAATGACAGTGGGAGATAAGAAGTAAAAGAAAATATGAATAAGATATTTTCAGATATTGATAAGAGCTCCAAAGGGGGGAGAAAGAAAGGAAAATGTGGTAGAGCATATATGATGCAGGAAGTAGAATGAAGTGGAGAGTGGTGGGTAATTGAGGGCGAAATACATAGAAAAGGCATGGAAGGTCTCTTTGAAAAGGGAACACTTCTGTTGAGAAATGAATGACCAGAAGGAGCCAGTCAGTGGGGATCTAGGGAAAGAGCAGTTGCATTGCCAGTGAAGGTATGGGACATTGTGAGCTAGAGGATGAATAGTTGGAAAAGAGAGAGGCAGATATCATTGCAAGTAATTAGAACTTCTTTCAAATGCAACAATAAGCCATAGAAGTCTTTGGTTGGTTGGTTGGTTGGTTGATTTTTTATATTCCCCCCCTTCCCCCCCATGTTTTATCTTGAAAATGTTCCATTTTCAAATTTCTTCCTAAATTTTTAAGCAGGAGGCTGTGTCTAATGCATTATTGCCATTAAAGCATCATTAAAAATTTTTATGCTTTTTGGTCAATTTGTATTTTTGGAGGCATTCCACTTGTCTTGTCCGTAAGCTGGCATTCCTCTGCTAACAAAGCTAAAGAGGTTCCATCATCTTAAAGAGAAATTCATGGATTATAAATTATTCCTTAATTTAATTAACAATACATTGGTCTTTTTGAATCACATACTACATTTCTAGTCTTGTGAAGAAACAAACACACAAACTGGTGGTTCTAGGTATGGAAGATGCCACAGTAGAGGTATATATAAAATGTTTTTTGAATATAGAATATAGAAAGGATAGTGTGATCCCTGGGAGTGAGAAAGTCCTCACCCCAAATTATCAGTTTCGCAGGGTAGGTATCACTATTTGAACACGGGTGTCTATGATACAAAAAAATCTTAAGAAAGACTTTATGGTTTCAGTTGTATTGCGTAATAAACAAGTGGTATCTGACTTAGTAAACATGAATAAGTTAAATTTCTTCTCTAGGTGTAGGGTGAAAAAGTATTATGTTGCTCTTTGTCATTGTTGTCCTTTTCTCCTTCTGTTTTCTCTCATCCTTATTATCCATCTTTGTAAGTTTACTTCAGAAAGGAAGAAGATAAAGAGCTAAATGTTTTGAAAGAACACTTCATATAAACTTTTGCCAGTTTGTTTTTTGAAATGGGAGTGGTGTCATTATAAAGAAGGTAATTGATTTTTTTCTGAGCTGGAGTTAGTGTCTTCTGATGGTCCTCAACTGGGAGCCAGATCTTTGCCCTAATCACAATCCCAGGTGTAGATATATACTGCCTCCTACCATAATATTATGCAGGTATGCTCTTACAAATAAGACATGTCAGAGTGATATGAGATTAGTACAAGTACAACTAGAATGGGGGTCATGACCATAGAGAAAACAATGTGATTTGTAAGTATTGTAAGTATTGACTCCAAAAAGGCAGTATGGTGTTGCATAAAAATTTAACACATAGAGTGATATAAAAAGAAGAGATAAAAAGAAAATTAGCAGCAGCAGCAGAATTTAAAGTGAGAATAGCAAGTCTTAATCTAATAATAATTGACCTCTAAAGTAATTGCACAGAGTATTTCCCTCTGAACCATTATCCTACAATTTTTTAACATAGAAAAAAATTGCATAAGACTGAAGAAGAGGACAATAGTCTTCTGGTAAAGATGGTAGATTGAACATACACATTTACTTCTCTTAACTGCTAAAACCGCACTAAAGGGTAGATAAAAAGAATTTTTAAGCAGGCATAAGCAAAGTAACAGAAGAGGGATGAATAGTGACAAAATTGTTAGAGAACAATTGATGAGTAGTAACTGATTTAGCTGAGAGAACTGAATAACTGAATTCTCTGCTAACAATGAGGAAAACTGAGACAACCCCCAGTTTACACTTCTGAAACCTCCAAAGCCTCAGAAATTAGCATTTACAGATATTGTTGGAATGGGGCAGAATGGAATGAGATAGCTGCTTGGTAGGTGCAGGTGGAGCTCAAAATTCAAAGACCTTAGAAAGTCTGTGTATTCAGTTAGATTCTTCCCCTCCCACTTCACACAGTTGGGTGGCAGTGCTCTTTCACTCAGCGGAACACGGGAGATTTTTCATGTGTAGTGAAAAAAAAAAA
>JAQZBX010097858.1:0-11642 GCA_029593785.1 Cabassous unicinctus | reverse complement strand
ATTTTACAACTATGTGCTATATGTGTGACTTTCATCTAAATTAAACATCTTTAGCTTTGTGCCCAATGCAAAATCTGTGTATTTTACTACAAAATTCTTTTTAGGGCTAAGGCATGTGTGGCTCTCTGTGGATAGCATAACAGTGAGGAAAGTATATTCTAAGTGATTTTATCTTGAGAACTTTCTCTTTAATTATTTAAAAACCTTTCTATGGTTTGGATACTACTAGCCAAACCTCTGGCTGCAACTCTTGGGGTAAAATATTCCCATACTCAATCAAATGTTGTCTTCCTAGGTTTTTTTGTTTGTTTGTTGTTGTTGTTGTTGTTGTTTAACTCTTTCTCATTGCCTGCTTGTGGGTTTTACTTAATAATATCTGAATCCATCAAATTTTGGGTACGGTGGTAGGGTTTCCTTAAAGTATCGACCCATATTTCCAAAGGTAATGATTGATCCAGACTCTTGAAATGAACAACATGGAACTCAAAGTGTCCTGGGCTACCTGGGCTGATGTTACCTTTATCCCATGAACCGGCATTTCCAGTGTGCACCATAAGCTACTTTCAAATAGTAGAATGGAAGGGACCTTACGTTAATATGAATGAATCACCACAATCTATGTATTTTTGTTTTCTCGATTTAATGGTCGAAGCTAAATTAATCTTTTTTTCATTCATAAAAAAGATACATTAGATATTTTAGCATGAACAGTTGTGATTGGGCAAAAAAAAAACATTATGTAGACACAGTGTCATCTCAGCAATGTGCAGACAGCCATGCTGTGATAGTATCCATCTGGTGAGAGAGAAAAAAGCTCCTGATGTCATCTTTGTTGCCTGGCAACTGCATTTTTTCTCATTTGGAGCAGTCTTCATTAGTTTAAAAAAGGTGATTTTTAATGATAATTTGAGAAACAGTAGCTTAGAGGTAAGCTTCATGAATTTGGTTTGTGGATAGAATAATCTTTTGTCAAATGTAAGACAAGCTGGATGAGGGTTTCCCTTTTGAAGGTGAATAGCTGTTTACAAATTGCTAATCCATTTGAAAATGAATTTCCTAAGCCAAATAGCAGTCATCAAGTCAAACTCTTTTTAAATATTTAATAATATTATGATCTTGAAAAAACCTGAGTTTTTTTAAAAATAAGATTAGTGTACCTGAAGTAGTCACAAGATGTGTAATTGCTCTTTAGAATCTCTATTCATGATCATTATTTTATTAGTGAAAATGTTTTGACTAGAGACTTAAAACTAGGAAATCAATTAAGAATATAAAGTTGGTCTGGGCTTTGAAATATCATCTATTCTAATTCTCCTGCCCTTGGTAAGGGTCACATTTAATCCACACTCGAAAGTTGAAAAACATGTTTTTATTGATCTTTGCAAGGAAAAGAGTTTCTAAACCTTCCCTCAATAGACCTTACTGTCTGGAAATTGTTTTTTTTTTTTTTTCCTGTAAACCCCTGCAAGTGGGGCCATGAGTGCCACAAAATAGTTTCTAGTTGCTCTTTTGTTATCAGTTCTAATTTGGAGAACAACTAGTAACTATTCTCCTTGTAAAAGCGATGTGGGCAGTAAAAAGTGGTGCTGAGCCCAATAGACTGGGTTTAAATCCTAGCTCAGCCACTTACTCTGTAGCCTTGGGCAAGTCCTTGATTTCTGCTTGTGTTTCCTCGTGTAAAATGGGAATAATAATATTGCTTCATAGGTTTATAGAAAGCTTGAAATATGGTGAAATATGTGCAGACAACTCAGCACATATTTTTTCTATAGTAAACACAAAATAAATATTATTTCCCTTTCCTCTTCTTTTCTATGAATAATGCTTCATGTACCTAAAGGTCATCTCTCAGCTTCCTGGACTGTAAATAATCTAGATTCAAGAAAACTTAGAATATAAGAGCTCCGTTTATACATGAGAAAATGTAACCATAGATGGGTTAATTTCCCAGAGTCAACTAACTAGTTAAGATTAGAACCAGGGCTCTCATTGTTCTGTGCTGTCCAAGTCCTCTCATCGTAGGCCTTATCTCATGCCTTCATTAATTCAGCATTTCTTATCTAATTTTACTGCAGGTTATTTACGGGTTTCTCCTTACGTGGCATCCACTGTTTGCACCACAGTGCTGGGATGAGAGTAGAATAAGACCAGTGTCTCACAGCTTGAATGAATGTACAAACCATTAGGTTGCTTTGAATTAAGCATTTTAAATTGTAATCGTACCATCTCGTGAACACAAAGATTAAATTGATTTTCTTTCTCCATTGTACATCTCACTGTCTGTGCTTTTTTTTTTTTTTTTTAACCACCATTCAGGCTATTTATAGTTCCCTGTATAGATTCAGAGGTGGCAAGGAAAATGGTTTCTTTACAAATTGTCTCTATGCCCATCATGATACTGTGATTAATATGACCCAGCAGTACTAGGCAGCTGAATTGATTTATTTTCAAGACTTCAGCTCTCAGCATAGGCCACCAACTTCTAAATCCATATTGTTTAAATGTAGTGCTTCTAGAACTACATTGGGGGCAGAATGGCAGGTGGCCAGATGCTGCAGGAACTCTGATTTATGGAGCCGGACTTGTGAATTTACTTTGTTCTTCCCTTCTACCTCTCTCCCCACTCCACATCCTTCCCATCCACTCCTCTTCCTGTGTTAGCCAAAACCCTGGAGGTTGTCCTGGACTTGCCCTTTTGTTCTTTTCCCATATCCAAACAATCATAAAGACCTTTTGATTCTGAGTGTAACCCAAATCTTCCACTGTCCTTATCTGTATCATTCCAATGTCTAGTGGATTCATTGCTCTGGGTAGGGACTCTCAGTTTAGTGCTCCATTTTGCAACTGAAGAGATTTTTAAAAAATGAAATTCTGAGCAAATCACCTCTGTCAAAATTCCATGTGTCTCCCTATTATTCCCAGCATAATATACAAATCCCTTCTTGTGGTATGGAAAGCACTTTATGATCTGCTTCTGGTTACCTCTCTCATTGTCTTTTAGCCTCTCTCTTAGTCTCTTCGCCACTCCTAAGCTTTACTCTGCTGAGTAACTTGCAGCCCCTTGATGTTCTAACTTCTGAAACTTTGCACAAGCTGCTATTTCTATTTGGCATGTTTTTCCACCTTTAGCACTCTCTTCTCCTAAAAAAAGAAATGATTTTTAGTGAGTAGAATATATTCAATAAACCCTTATTGAACAAACACCTTTTGAATATTATTCTCAAAATAAGAAAAGATTGTAACAGAATTTCATCAGTAGTGTTCAGTTTTTCTCTTTCTTGAGCCCTCTATTTCTCCTGTTTACTAGTTCACTTTGTGATTACATTCTGTGATTTTGTTATTCAGTTTTTAAGATTCCTGATCTTGATAAATGGGAACTGGAGCTTAAAACCATGTATAAGTGTGTATTTACTAGTCAGCCAACATTTCCAGAGCACAAAATGTCAGGAACTAGACTGTGTTTGGTGCTGTCAATACAAATGATTCTCAGGCACACAGAAAAAAGCAAGAGGTTTCAACTGCAGGCTAGGAGAATGGTTTCATGTAATTACATATGCAATTCTTGTTTAGAATTGCATATTCTTTTTAAAAATTTTGTATTATATTTAATGGCAGGTGTTCTAGGTATATGTTGTAATAAAAACAAACAAACAAAAAAACAAAAAACCTACTTTGAAACCTAATGGCTTAAGCTAACAACAATGTATGTGAATCAGGGATCTGGGTAGAGGTCAGCTGGGGATTCTTGTGCTCCCAGGACTGTTGGCAGAGACGGCTTAGACAGTATTCAGTAGTGAATGGGCTGGTTCTGGGGGACCAACACGACTTTAGTCTTGGGCCTGGGGGAAGCTGGAAGGCTAGACTCAGCTAGGACCGTTGACTGGAGTGACTGCCTGCATGTGGCATTTCCAGCTTGGCAGACTTGGGAGTGGGCCATATTACAAGGTGGCTCAAGGCGGCTCGAGAGAGTGTTCCAAGATTCTTAAGGCCTGAGCCTGGAAACTAACACAGCATCGCTTCCACTGTTTTCAATTAGGGAAAGCAATTAGGAAGGCTGCCAAAATTCAAGGAGAGAGACATAAAACACACCTCTTGCTGGGAAGAGTGCGAAAGAAAATGCGGCCATCTTTAATCCACTGCAGTGGGTAAATCTCAAATTTGTGGATGTAGCTTTTTGACTCTTCATTGTAACTTTCGCTTTGGCTTACCTTTCAGAAATAACTTCTGTTAAAGTTTAATGTGTATCTTGCCAAGGTTTATATTATGTATATTATTTACCAAAAAAGGAATCACATTGTACATTTCTGTTTTGTAACCTTCTTTCTAAACTATTTTGTGAGCATCATCAGACATTCTTCTATGGTGTTTGAATGGCCTTATATTATTCCTTAATATAGAATAACCCCTCTTTATAGACAGCCTTCTAAATGCTAATGTAGACAGCATTTTTTTGCTAAATATTTGTGAACGCTTACAAATATTTCCTTAGTGTAATACTCACAAGTGGAATAACTGATTTAAAATATATGTGCGTTTTTAAGGATTTTAAAATAAGAATTGCCAAATTACCTTTCAGAAAGGTATCAACTTATATACACAGTAGCAGTTATCTAATAAAAGTGATTACGGTTAGGGTGTGCGGGCCATCTCTCTCCCATCTACCACCTAATTTGGCCTTAGTCTTTCTTCCCCATCTAGTGAATTCTTATGTGGATTTGGTACACAATGTTCAGGAAGCCAAAGGGATCTCTTATCATCACTCAAACTATTCTAATGTAGCAATTGTCTGTACATATACTTCCTTGCACATGTCCCTTGAAGCCCAGAGAAAATAAAGCTGGACATAGAACCTGAACGATGTGCTAATGTTTAAATATATTATATTTGCATTTTATTATTATTTCTTTGCTCCCTTAGCTTGCAACATCACATAAACTAAAAGCTTACAGTCTTTAGAAGCCCTTTAAATAGTTTTACATGTCTGTCCCCTGATTACTTCTCTGACCCCATTTCCTATTAATACTTTCCACACTCATTCTGCTCCCACCATGCTAACTTTCTTGTTCCTCAGATCTTCTGGGAATAAGTTCCTCTGAACCTGTATGCTCTTTCCCCAGATACCTGCCTGGCATATCACCTCTCTTTCAGATGTCACATGCCACCTTTCCAGGCAGGTCTCTCCTGGTCACCCAATCTAAAATTGCAATCCATCCTTTCACGCTTCATCCCTGTCTATGCTTTATGTTTTCTTTAGCACTTATCACTTGTTAACATGCCAAGTATTTTACTTTTGTACTTTGTTTATTGTCTGTCTCCCCAGCTAGAATTTGAGCTCCATGAGAGCAGAAATTTGGGTCCCTTTTGTTCATTGCTGTATTCTTTCCAACAATAGGACCTAGCGCAAATTAGCTGTTTAATAAATATTTTCTGATAAGTGGTTTGTACCACCACATCTTCATTTGCATGTATGAGTGAGTTAATTGGCTCATTCCCTGTCACTGTTTATTTTCTTCATCCATGTAGACACAGTCTAGGTGATTTCTATTCTTCCCCTCTCATCCTCTTTTCTCCATGAAAACCTCAGAAGTAGTAAAATTATCAATTCCATTCTTGTCCTTCTATGAGGGAACTGTATGAACTAGCACCAATTGTTTAAATTTTCTAGGCCTTGATATTTTTCATCTGTAAAAAGAATATTCCCTTTCCACTTCGTTGGAGTGTGTTTGGATTAAATGTAATTACATGAAAAAGCACTTACAGTATATAGTATAATTCATATTTAAAAAAATTGTATATTAGTTCTTTTTACCTTTTCTTCCTTCAAATTGGTGGCTTTAAGGAAAATTCATTTAAGAAGTAACCAAAACATGCAATGAAGAAGAGTGAGGCAATAAAGACACTGTGTGGTTAGCCTTAAAAAGAAAGTGAAATGCCTCTATTGGATTATAAAGCAAAGTGAATGCAAACATGTCAAAGTAATATATTCTTCATGCTCTTCAATTCCCTGCCATCTTCCTCCTGGTTGTCAAGGAATTATGCAGGTGAACTGCTAAACATTTCCTGTTTCTGAAGTTAAGTAGCCTTGTAAAGATTTCTTCAAATAAAGTGTACAATTCCCTTCTTCAAAGAGAAAGTTCTGGTTTATTTAATATGGCTGTTTCTTTGTCACAAAGTGACATCTGGATTTCCTGTCTCCCTTGATAACAGCTAGCCAGTTAATTATAGCCTGGATAGTGTGAAGCAGATGTTTTTAGAATATCTTTAGGAAGGGTCTTTGAGAGTCCTTAGGATTTCCATTAAGGACTGCAGCTTGCCTGAGGCTCTCCCTAACCAGCAGCCTCTGGTGCACACGAAGCAGCTTGAGTGCCAGGGTGTGGCACGGTCTTGTGGGCATGAATGTGTGAGCACACACACATGAGCCTGCTGTACAGATGGCACAGTCTCCAGATCCCTGCATGTTCTAAGGTACAAACAGCAAAAGAAGAAAGTTTCCATTACAAACTATTATGGTCTTTCTCAACCGACTTTTGTCCTAACTTGGGCTACTGATTTTGCTTAGGGTTCTAGAAACTGCCATTTTATCTGATTGTATCTTCTTTGTGTCACTAGCAATACTTCTTTTCTAGTCCCCTCAATGACTATGAAAATAAGGCCAACAGGATACTTACCTTACCAATGTTCAAAGTGTAAACATATTATCTACTTCAGGTAACCTGAATGTACAATCCTTTCCAGTCCTTAAAATCCAGAGTCAAATTAATCACATAGAAGAATATGAGAATATGCTTATAATAGTTTTATTATAATCACAAACTGTAACAAAACAACTGAAGGTTAAAATATTAGAAGTATATAATCACCTTACCAAGTAGCTTAGGAATCTCAGGAAATATGCATAATATCAGCTTACTTAGGCAGTAAATATTGACAGTCCTTCAATAATCTTGTGTCTTTATTTAATACTAGGTTTAATTCTCACTTCCTTTTCTCACACTCCCTTCTCCCAATGGCATGGGAAGAACAGAGCACTGACGTCTTTTATAAGAATCCACACTGAGGTGGGACAAAATAGGGCACATTATTTTTTTGAGGCAGGTGGGCATTGGTAGGTACTAGAGCCATCTGTTGACAAGTGTTGAGACCTTATGCTCTTAAGAAATGTAGAGCACTTGAATTCCTGATGATTGGAGTGCCCCTTTTGATAAACTAAACCTGGCAGGATATGCTTTCAAACTAACAGATTCACTTTTACAGCTGTTTCCCACCCGGGTGGGAGGGGGAGTAGAAACATCTTGAATGTGGACCACTTCTGCTTCTGTTATCACCTTGTTCCTTCTCATACCTTTCTCCAAGCACGTCACTTTACCAACGTGCTCCCTGAAATCATCACTCCTCTTGTCTCTTACATTATTAGTTTTGTAGGACAGCTGAGGTGAGTACCTAGATATTTTTAAGACAGGAAAGTGGGAAAATGCTGCTAACACTTTGAACCATGTGGAATTTCTCCCCTGCTTTGTCTGTGCTGTGGTTCTGTGTGTGTGTGTGCGCGTGCACATTGGTGGTTTGGGAGAGAATGTGGAGTGTTGCATGGATTATGGAATGACATTTCATAGAATACCTTCCCGTTTTTGTTGTTATATGAAAATATTTGAGAACTCTTGGTTTCTCATCAGAAATCTCTGCTTTGATTACTTGCTGATTATCTTCAGCAATAACCATATGGCTTATCATCCTAAGCACTGGACTGTGACTTAGGAACTATATTTAATGCTCAAGAGTCCATCTTCTGTTATTAATGGCAGCTGAGTGGCCATCCATAAAATATGAATAATAAACTGAACAACTCTGGAAGGTAAAGAACAGTAATAAATTCTTCCCATCATTCACAATGATATAAATGCATAAGAAATTATGGTAGAGATCATGGTGGAAAGTATACATTCTGAGTACTTAGAAAAATGATGTTTTTAATTTTTTGGATTACTTTGGATCTGATTGGTTTGACAGTTAAGCCTTGGGTGTATGCATTGGTATATTTGCGTGTATAATAATTAAGTCCTTGGTTCCCCAATTTTTCCCTATCAAGACCTCTTGTCCTGCCCCTACATACATAGTAATCTCATGTTTAAAAGATTCTGTTCACTCCAAAATTGTGTTTATCACTAATAACAAATATATTCTTCCATAAAAGATGGTCACTTTCAAAATTTATTGTTATCATATAATAGTAGATATCATTCTGAATGTTACAACCTGAGGCAGAAAAAAAAATTGAACTTTTCCAGTCATCAGTACAGGCTAATTGTGGGTCTTGGTGAAATAGTCAGCATAGCATAAACATTTCCCTTCTTATATTTTGGGGCTTCTAGGAGTATAGGAACAGCAGACAATGAACAACTTAGATGCAATGCCTCTAGGCAAGTGTTGTTTTTAGAAAATTAGATAATATTATGCATATTTAAAAATATTTGGGTTACTCCAGAGAATAAACTACAAATAACAGAAATAGTTTGTACACAGATGTTTTTTACAATACAAAATGAAATAGCTTTAGACAAATCAAACATCTTTTACAGTGATCTTTTCATTTTTAGCATGTGTTGTAAGACTCAAAGTTACATAATTCCTCATTCTTCACGCCTACTGATGCATGACTAAAAACACTAGCGCAGCCTTACTTTTCAATAGAAGCACTACTACATAAATTATTCTAAGTATGTATCCTTACGTTTTAAAAAATTTAAATAATGTGTATATTACTGGATGAGTTTTCATTTTTAAATACTACCTTTACACTATTCATCATTTCTAATGTAATGCATTCTGTGACGAACTGGTAGGTGGGATGAACCGCACTGAAGAAGCATAATGATTTGAAATTGAAACATTAAATAATATTTCTTTCTCCAGAGACTGGATCCCCAATTACAGCTTCATGCATTGGATTAGGTAATTCTAAAACACCTCCACCAGGGCAAGCAGGAAAGAGTGTACCAGGATACAATGGTAAGAAATTATCCTGATTGCTTGAAATATGTAGTGTTAATAAATTTGGTATTTTCCTACATCTAGTGTTCATAACACTGCTTGAAACATACTAAGTGTTTAGTAAGTGTTTATTTGGATGAATATGCCTTGTATTAAAATTGAATGCCTCAAATTTTGTTATTAGCCAATTTGATAAAAGTAAAGTTGTTGACTTCCAAGGATGTATTCCAAACAGCTGTCATAACAGAGAAAAGAGTATTGTTTATATGGTGTGTTAAGAATGTGGGGTGTGAAATTAATGCATATGGAGCACCTACTAGATGCCGATACTTTACAGGCATCATTTCTTTTTTTAAAAGTTTTTTTGAAAAATATATTTTCATTACAGAAGTTGTGACCTTACAAAACAATCATGCCCATGTGTAGGATTCCCATACAACACTCCTTCACCAGCACACCACACTTTTGTGGAATATTTGTATAGTTTATGAAATAATATCATCAGACTATTACCACTAATTATCATCCAAAAAAAATTTGGCATATTTTTTCCATACCACCCTATTATTTAATTCAGAGCTAATATTACCATTTTATAGATGCCCAAAGAGATTAAATAACTTTCCTAAGGTAGCACAGCTGGTTTCATCCTGAAGACAAGGCAAACCATTGTGCTTTATTTTGTTTGTTTGCTTGTTTTCATTATAAAAGCTGTAGTTTTTTTTCCCATTGCATATGCTATCTTTTAACTTAGTAGTAATGACAAGGCTTGTGAGCCTTGCCAGCTAAAAATTATATGAAAAGTAAGGTTTCTAAAAAGAAAAATCATTTTATCTATACTGGCTGCCTGTGTCAATGAGTTATAATATCCTTCAAACATTTGTTTTTAAATTTATGGTAGTGAGTATAGTAGTTAAATCATTTCTCTTGGACTCTTCTGTCTATTTGTATGAAGTTAAATAAGCCAGCTAACTTTTAGAACTAAGGAAACCAAATATTTGAAAAGTTAGCTGGCTTAAGTTCATACAATTGTATATGCTTCCTTGGGTTTACTGTGTTGTGAAATAACACAAGGAAGCATTAACACAGTGCCTGCCAGCAGAGAGAGTGAATAAGTCTTAGCTGGTATTATTATTGATACTCAGAGAAGCCAGAAGGGACCAACATGATTTAGGCCCACACATTCATTTTATGGACAAAGAAAATGAGGCACAGAGGTTATGTTACACATAGGGCACTCAATTTAGCTTAATAGATTTATGCTGAAAAGCTAGCTTTGGAGGACAGAATATGATTCCTAACATATATTTACTGCTTGCATGCAAATTACAAAAGAGATTTGTCTTTTGCTTCTCTGACATAAAAAATACTGTATTTCCTTCTAGGACAGAGGGTAGTTGAGAAACATGGATGTTTTGGTTTAGCCTAGTTGGTTTTTTTATACAAAGATACTTAAGTTTTTTTCCAAGGGCAGAAATAGATGTTCTGTGAAGTCAGTGACTCTTCTAGCCATGGAAAGGCAAATCCAGCTTTAGTGAAATCCTCTGTTTCAATGGTACTAGCATCCCTGCTCTTTTATCAGGAAAATTGCTTTTGTGTTGAGACATTTTTAGGGACTGATAATTGGAAGTGATATTAAACACATTTCCCTTTCAACATTTCAGTAATGTTTTATATCCAGTTGGAAGAAAGAGTTATACTTTGAAAGCCCATAGGAATTCAGTACAGAAGGTTCTGATTGTCTGAAAGCCATTGGCTTGCAGACAGCCTAGGTAAAACCTTAGAACTAGACTATTTATTACCAAGGAAGCAATGCCTTTATGATTGATGATTTTTATATATTTTTGATTATTCAGAGATTCAAAAACACAATTTTATATTCAATATTTTAAAATAAAATTTAAAAAAAGCAGTAACCTTTTGGGAAAAAGGAAATAGGCGTGTATGAGAAAGCATTCAACATAATATAACATTTAATTTCACATTCATTCAGTACTTTCTGCATACTCATTTCTTTATATACATTTCATTTTTTCCAAGAAATTCTTATACCAACCATGTGAGAAAGGAATTATTTCCATTTTATAGACTGGCAAATTAAAGGGGTAATAAAGCGTGCCCAGGATCACACAGTAAGTTGGCCATTGTTCTGGGATCTGGAGAATCAGAGATGAAATAGGCATGGTCTCTATCTTTAAGGAACTCAGTCTAGTGAAAGACAGCTCTAGTGTCTAGTGAGGCACCTCTAATAAGTAAGGGTCAAAATAGAGTTTTAAGACAAAGTGCTCTTAAAGAAGAAGAGGGCAATTAATTGTTTCTGGAGGAGCACACCCTTGTACTTTCATATAGCTTCTTACAGTGAGATTATTTGGATGGGTGAAACTACACAAAAGATCAGTTAAAGCATAGAAGATGATAATTTATCTTAATGTTCAGTATGCACTAAAGATTATTCAATGTGGATACAAACTTTGGTCTCCTAAACTCTTTCAGGATTTTATCGGTATAGAATAGACGCCTTAAAGCCCATAAGTGAATATTAAGATATAAGTGAGAATAAGGAGTTCCTCAGGCTTTTAAATGCTTTATTTTTAATGTTTGCACTATTGTTGCTGCCATATTTTTAAAAAATGTTTCCTTTAATTTTTGAAAAA
>JAQZBX010097857.1:0-11649 GCA_029593785.1 Cabassous unicinctus | reverse complement strand
ATAAAGTGTGTGAGGGAAGATTTGGGGATTGTGAAGGTAACTGGATCAGGTTCCCTAAAAGCAGAGCCTGAGACTGGGATTCTTGTGCAAGCAATTTATGGAAGGTGAGCTTTCTGGGCATGGGGGAAGCAGGACGGGGTAGGGGGAGGTGGTGAGCAGGGCTGTGGGCCCCACCCGAGTCTAGCTTCGTTTCCACCTGGGGGAACTGAACCAGACCTGCACAGCAGAACCAGGTGGAGGCCAAGGGGCCAGTCGGTCACTGTCCAAAGTCTGCCTGGGGGGTAGGACAGACCCTCCCTGGCAGGCCAAGGGCAGTGCTCTAGAGAAGGTCCAGGCCACCGCAGCTAGGGGGCCAGGCAGGGCTCCCTCAGCATCCCCTGCAGCAGGGTCTTCAACTTCAGCGAGCATCAGAATCACCCGAGTGCTTGGGAAAACACTGCCAAGCCCCTGCCCCTAGACAGTCTAATTCTCTGGGTGTGGGGTGGGGCCTAAGAAGTTGCTTTTCTACACGTTTCCAGGTGTTGCTGGATTTGCCGGCCCAGGGAAATCCTGCCCCAAATTCATCACAAAATGTGCTGTGTATATTAGAGACACTGAAAGGTTAGCGTTTTCCTGATTTTTAGAAATCTGTGAGCTGAAGTCAGTGGTTTCCTGTTGTGTTCAGGTAAAACTGCTTCCTAACAGGTGGCTTTTAAGCCAGTGGGAAGAGGCAGGTTTATACGTACTTCATCACAAGGGCCTGTGGACACTGGCCACATGTGCCGGTGTTTTCCAGAGCATCTCTTCAGGGGAAGGTCATCTATGACTGAATTTTAAGGAGTAAAAATACATTTGTTCTGAATAGTCTTCAAATCCAGATGGTGAGCTGCATCTTTGACAGAGGTCAGGAGCATGGTATGCCACTTCCCCTCCTGCCAGGAGCTCCTGCAGCGTGACAGCTGGGTATTCAGAAGTGCCTGTGGGTCCTTAGGTTACAGGGAGTTGTTTTTAATAACAGTTCCTCTTTACTGAACGCCTTTAATGGGTCCGGGACTGTGCTTGGGACTCGACATACGTGATGTCATTTAATCCTCATAGGAAGCCTGAGGAGTAGATATGCCCCCCTTTTACAGATGGGGAAATGGATGCTTCCAGAGGGTAAGGAACTGGCCAAGATCCTACAGCTGGCAGAGCTGGGGGCCTCTAGCGGTGGCCAGGATGCCTCCAAAGTCTGCTCTCTTTCTTGGTTTCTGTGTTGCCACTTGTGTATCTGTGCAGGGCAAGTCAGTTTCTCCACCTTTCTCTGCCAAGTAGTCCCCTGCGATTTAACTTGGGAGGCTGCTGTCTATGGCCTCTGAACCTCTGGATCCACCCCCGTGAGAGGGTTTGACTCAGGAAACCATTTAGTGCCACAGCAAATAGCACAAGCAATACAGTAGGAATCACCTCTGCCTCTACAGGAGGTTTATTCATTCAGCAGATACCATTGGAGTTCCTGCTCTGCTGGTTGCTACTCCAATTTCTTACAAGCCCCCACCTCATCAACTGGCAGGTAAGAGGCTGTTTGAGGTTGGGGAGGTTCTGGGTAAACAGTACAAAATCTAACATTTCTTGCCTGGAACTGATTTTCAGGATGTGGGTGAGTAGTGCTGGGCTGGGAACCTGGCTCCCCTCCCTCAGTGCAGACAGAGGACGCCATTGCAGGTGGACTGGGCTGGGCACCGGCCTGGGGCACACCTGCCTGCCAGGATGCAATCTTCCTACGCTCCTGCTTCTCCCAAGATTGAAGCACAGGCACTAGGTCAGCCCCAAATGCCGCCTACAGGATTCAATAGCCTGGTCTTTCTAGTGTGGACTCTGTGCTTCTCCTGACACAAGCTCTTCAGTATGTCTCTCCCTTGGCTTTGACAAGCTGAAATCTTAGCCCAGGTGCAGTTCTGGGTATTAAGAAGCATAATCTTCAGCATGTGTAAGTTCCGGCGGTGATAGGGACTCCCTTCTCTTCAGATTATTAATGCCAATTGCATTGCTTGAATCCAAAGGGTTGGCAGCTGTCATTTCTGCTTCAACTTTATCTGTCTCAGAATCAAGAGTTAAGGGACTTCCCCTATAATCCTGAAGAAAATTGCCTGTGCCTTCTGTGGGAAAGTGGCTAGTAGAGACCCCTTGGAGTGGGGCTCCAGGTCTGGGTGCCACCTCTAAAGAGAGCTCGCCCAGTTCAGACCTCCACAGTTCTGCCCTGACTGGAGTCTTTGGGACTTCCCTGGTCTGTCCTGGGGAAGGGCTCGCAGCTTTAGACTTAAGTTACAGCCATTCTGGAGAGCAAGCAGATGTTACTGGTGGGGAGGGGAGTTGGATGTAGTCTGGGAGAGTGGGTTGATAAAATGTGGTGGGTGCACGTCAGTATTTATGGTGCAACAGTGAGAAGCAGCAGTGGATTAGACATACCTATAGTGACATGGATGGAACTTAAAAACAGTTCAGAATGAAAAACCTAATATACAGAGTGAAATATATAATAATGCCGTTTAGAAATTTAAGATATAGGTACACAGAATAGCAAACACACATTTGACAAGAATGAGACCAAAAGATACACATTAAATACCTTAGAATGGTTGGCTAAGGTAGGGGAGGGACATGGGGAAATAAATTGACAGGAGCTAGAGCAGTTACTAAAGGAAGAACTCTTGGGGCTGTGGGTCTCCATCCCACCCAATGGTGTGATGGTAAATGTTTAACAATTAGTTCTCCAAGGGAAAAAAATAAATCATGATTTGTAGTGTTTGCTGGTTTCCAAGGTATAAATACTCCCACCAAGGCTGATTTCAAGCTACCACCTGAATCAGTGAAGGCAAAGTTGGAAAGATGCACACATTCTGCTTTCCTGAGCCTGCTTGACAGTTTATAATTTCCTTCACTGTTTCTTTGAAATCTTCATTAAGTTGCTGGGTGACAAGTCTCTGACAGTAACTTCTTGAAAGCCAAAGTACATATGATCAAGATAAGGCAGAACTTTGGTAGTATATCATCGCGCTCTCTGAGAAGGTTCATGAAACACACACCACCCCCTCAACTGAAATCTGTTTTCTTTTAGTTTCTTGGAAGGTGGTAGTTATGTTTCTGCCTCCTCAACTTATTATCGTCCAAAGAAACCATGACTTAAGAATTACCCCCCAATTGTCTATCCCTGCCCCAATGCTAAAAAGAAAATTCATCTGTTGCCTAGCTGTCTATGTCATTTTTCCAGGAAAGATAGTAAATGATGTTTAGCAGGAAAATGCAATTAGTACCACTGTTTTCTAGAGGAGAGCTATTTCTTTGAAAGGATTACCTTTAACTGGTAAAAGGGCTGCATAGGCCTCTTCCAAAATAGTCATAACTTTAAAGTGTTCATCCTTTAAAAACTGCAAAGATAAACTAGAAGCGTTTTCAGACTTTCCTGGGAAATAAAACACTATAACAAAAACAAACAGCTCTTCCTTGTCATCTCATTAGAACGGGGTTTCTCCACCTCGGCACCACTGACATTTTGGATCAGATCACTCTTTGTTGTGGGGGGCTGCCCTGGGCACTGGGGGTGTTTAGCAGCATTCCAGGCCTCTAGCCACTAGATTTGCCCACTCAGTTGTGACAGCCAAAAGTTATTTCCACACCTTGCCAAATGTCCCCGGGGGGACAAAATCACCCCCAGTTGAGAACCACAGCATTAGAACATGTCCCAATTTGTTTTTTTTAAAAAACTTATCCCCCCACCCCACCCCACATTGTTTGTACTTGCTGCCTGCTCTCTGTGTCTGTTTGTTGTGTGCTCATCTTCTTTTTAGGAGGCACTGGGAACTGAACCCAGGACCATCCCATGTGAGAGGGAGGCACCTAATCACTTGAGCCACCTCCGCTCTCTGCTTGTTGTGTCTCTCATTGTGTTTCTGCGTTGTGTCTCTTCGTTGCATCAGCTTGCTGTCTTGCTTGTCTTCTTTAGGAGGCCCGGGAACCGAACCCGGGCCCTACTGTGTGGTAGGCAGGCGCTCAACTGCTCGAGCCACATCCACTTCCCCCTATCTCCTCTTTAATCTTATGTTAGTCACATCTTTACTGAGGAGACCTTGCCAGGGTCACATTATACGACAGCTGTCATTTGGGTCAAGTAATGAGTGAGTTGCAAGAGTTTCAGAAAGCATTTATGAATTGCCTTTGTTTCTGCTACTGTTTGAAAAATATGAGTCCCTTGTGCTATAGCCAACTGTAAGATAAGTTTTTGCCATGTGCTATGACCAAACCAACTTCCACTCTCATCAGATGCCTTTTTCTTAGTCTGGTTTTTAAAAAGAGATGAGTCTAGAATGGGTCAAATCCTGCCAAGCAGCTACATTGAGGTACTGATTGCTGAAAGACATTCAATAAGCCTTTCAAATGGCCCTCCTGCTATCTAGCTACCGTCAACTCTTTTTCTCATCTTGTGTGTGTTTTCTCTCAACTCACCTTATTGTGTACATCACATTTTAACTTTTTCTCTCCTAGACACAAGAAGATAAGGCAACCAGTAACAATCCTGATCCCCGTTTGATCAGTGAGGAAATGGAAGCTTAGAGAGGTTAAGGTAAACTATCACCGAAGTAACCTCTCTTGTTAATGGCAGGATGGGGCCTAAAAACCAGGACTTGGATACATCACTAGATCTTACTGCTCCTCACTACCAAGATTTGTTTTAGGCTTTCTTATCACTTTCCAAAGAGAAGATGGGGGGAGGGAGCAGGAACCGGAGAGGGGGAAGAGAGAGAGGGAGAGAGAGAAGTAGGTGGAGAAAGAAATGAGAAAAACTATGGGCATTGATATAATCTCCTAAATTACTAGTCATATCTAACTTATGCTGAAATTAAACATACTTTTTACCGATGGCTTAGTAAAAATTAACAAGTGGTAAAATAGAAAAACTTCCTGTTATGCTGCACAGTCTATATTATGCATTCCTAAGTATTAAAACTTTCAAATAAAAATTGATTTTCCTAAGTCTTCTGAAGTCTGAGTTGATGAAAGACTTCCAGACTCCCATACCAATACCCCACTGCTTTGAGTTACAGAAGTTTCCCTTCACTGTCAGTTAACCTGGATTCTTAAGAATTCCTGGAGGGCAAATAAATGGGCCTTTTTGACATGGCACAATCCAGCAAGTCTCCTATTTGAACTGACCTTTCTCACTGCTAGGAAACATTATTGACATAATGCCCTTTTCTTAGATGACGTATGTTATGTGCGTGTGTCCCTTCTAATACTAATCATTTTTTAGGCTTGGTCCCCCTTTATAACACTTTTTTCACAATTAGAATTACTAGTCTCTGAGCCTTTATTTTCTTCTTCAATACAATCTGTGTCTTACTTTCACCTGAAAACTAAACCCTTGGCTATATCACGGGTCACCAAACTTTTTCTGGATACGTCAGATGGTAAATATTTTTGGCTTTTGTAGATCACATGTGGTCTCTGTAGAATATGCTTATGTTGTTTTTTTAAATGCTTGAAAAATGTCAAAACAAACAAAAACAGTTTAGCTCGAGGGCCATAAAAAAGTAAGCCTCCCCTGCCTTAGTTTATCAAACCCTGCCTTCAACAACTAATTTCAAATGGGCCCTAACTAGCCCGTGATGGAATTAGCTGGAACTACTTAGCCAGTCTGCTGAAGACAAACTGAAAGAAACTAAGGCCGACGTGTAGGTAATTTGGGTAGGGAGGTGACGAAAGGGCTCTCCAGGTCAAGTGCTTCTCCCCTAAGGAGGTAAGAAGCAGCCTTGACTTTGCTTCTTTGCCTGAACCTGCAGAAGCCGGACTGACAGGGATAAAATAGAAATAAAAACACTAAGAATCAACAAGGCCAGTTTATTTTACAATGACTTCTGAAGTAGTTAATGAGGGAAACAGCAGGCAAGTCATTAAGAAAGTCTCTGGGCTTATCAATTCCCTCAGCACCTATCTCACTCTGGGCAAAATGGTTCTCATGCTGTTGAGTCCAAAATGAGCACAGATCAAGCCCAGGAAGGAGCTCAGGCCACTGGGAGGATCTCCAAGGTACAGGTCCTAATTTCTACAAAATGGCTCAGCAGATTCCACAAGTGGTAAAAGAACTTTATTTTAGTAAAAATGTCCTCATTTTAAGCTGGTCCCCCCCCCCCACTAGAAGGCAGCTTTATCCCTACAAAGCCGTCCATCTATTTAGACACACTCTTCTTCGGCAACTTTAACTTCTTCCACAGTCGTAACACCACTCTGTATTTTTCCTTTTCAGTCTTCTCTTCAAACACTTTTTTCAAGACAATTCTCATCACTGTCTCTGTTTCTGCTTCTTTATCCTCTCCAAGGAGGAGATCTAATGTATCTCCCACTTTTACCTGAAAATTAAAAGAAAACCGAGCCTTTATTACATTTTGGTAAACCCAGGCCAATGCAAACATCTCTGCCTTTTGAGTTTTCACTAAGTGATCATCAGCCAGAGGAGAGGCAGGTCAGAAAAGCCCTGACTCCTTGTAACAATCAGTTGTCTCTAGAGCCTTGTGGTGAAAGGGTCTCACTGGGAGGAAGCCTCAAACACACGTGACTCAGTATCAGCCAGCGTCCTTCCTTCAGACCTAGATCACTGGCTGCGTGGGGAAGTTCCCCGTGTACTGTGGCTCAAACACAAACCTCTATTGGATGATTTGAGGAAATACTTGAACACAGTAACACTGGCAAAGAATACAAAGTGGGGCACAGTCTTAGAGTATGTGCACAGTAATCATTACATGTGCACTTTCCAGTGTGACATCTTCACAGATTTCAACCCAGATAAGCAACATAAACTGGGGGCAGGAAGTGTGCTGGAAGTCACTGTGGACCTCTTAGAAAAACGCAAGTAAAGAAACTGCTTTTCCAGCCCTGGCTGGCCCCAGTGATGACACATGATCAAGGGGGACAGGGCTGCATTCACAAAGATGGAATGCCACAGAACAGAAGGGAGAGTTGCACGGTGACTCAATGGTTAAAAGGGCTGAGGTCAAACCCATTCTTGCCCAAACCAGTGGCTCTGAGCTGAGATAGTTCAGGGCATGCCCTGGGCAGCCATGTCAGCTTCAAGGCCCGAGGACTCGGGTCCACGCTGCCAGGCTGCGGAGGATCCCAGAGGATCTGTCCAGTGACTCGAGAAGGCGCTAACCCGACCCAAATGCCACCTGCTTCCTCTTCTACTAAAACACAAGCCAAGGATGACCTGGGGCCACCTCGGGGCCCTCACCACTGCTTCCAATGGGAGGGCAACCTCATGTGTAGGCCATGGATTCTAAGTTGAGCACATGCGGCCAATTCAAAGACCACTGGAGGGCTTCTGTTTAAGAAGCATGGTGCCATATGAAGACTTTTACCTTATTTTCCAACTCATGTCCTCTGAGGCAAAGTCATAATTTCACATTGTCGGAACATTTATACATCACCCGGAGAAACCCATATACAGTCTCCTGCCCACTGAAGGCTTCTGCAGGCCCAATGCTCAGTCAACAACAGGGGCACACACACCTGCTCTGCCAGGACACCACACTGGTCAGGCTGGGTAGCCCAGAGGAGCTGAACATTAAAGACACACAGGGGCAGATTTTAAACCATTCACTTCCTTTGCTCTGGGCTGAGAGGCAGAAAGGCTCATACCACAGCTGGGCCTCAAGACTGCTTCTGCCCCTGGGTTTGAAGGAATGGCTGTTCCTAAGTATCACCCGGGGAACCTGCCCTCTTGTAGTTCTGCTGGGTCCAATTAAAAAAGAAAAAAAAAGACCACCTCAGTTTAACTTTCTGGATATTTATAAATTAAATACAAGGAGAGATACAAGGCTTGGTAACTCTGTTTAACCTTTTAGGGGGTATATTTCATTAAAAACCTTCTTTAATAACATATGCACAGGGTAGAAAATTTACAAGTACAAAGAAGCATACAAAGAAAAGGCAATCCTTGCTGTGTTATCCTTCCAGCGAAATGCATGATGCCCGCCCCTTAAAAGAGCAGGCTAGTGTGTAGGTGAAAGTGAATCTCTCAGGAGGCTTACTTTGCAGGCAAAAAAATAGAGAAGGAATGTTTCTCCTTTACCTGTTAATCCCAGAGAAGGGTGGGTTTGGGAAGGCTTCAGTCCCCATTACTCCGGGCTCCAGACTCACTGTTTCAGTTACGCGGCACCTACAGCACTCTTGGTCCCACCTGATTTGCAGCTCAGAGAAAAGCTCTGCTTGGCTGCAGGCAGCCAGGGTTAGAGCTGCAGCATCAGATGCGTACCTGACGTGAGTGCCTGACCTTTCGAGGCCAGCAGCCAGGCACAGGCTCCACTCAAGCAGGCCCAGGAAGAAGAGGGCTGCTTTATTCCCCTCCCAGGCCCTGTCACTTCTTAGGTGGGAAGTTGGGCACAGCAGACACAAAGCAAAACAGGCTGAGATTAGGGGCTGTTCCAATATCTACATTTCAAATCTCCCCTTAGCTGCAGTTACTATGGCTACCAGGCCTCCTAGTAACAAGACAGCCAAGTGTTAATACTGGCCCCTTCCTTTGCTGACCCTCAGGAGAAATCTGGAAGGCAGCAAGACAACAGAACACCCAAGGCAGAATGAAGCAGCAACTAGCCTGTAGTTAACACATCTCAAATCAGGGGGAGAAAAATAGGCTTGTGGGGTTTGTAAATGAGGACCTGGCCCAGGGGCAGCATGTTAAGGCAGTAATCATTCCTTACTCTATGAACATGATCTTGTCTTAGGAATACTGTGGCTGAGAAGGGGGATGGGCTATAATCAGGAAAAGCAATTAAGGAATGAGAAGGGCCTGTTCCCTGATGCATGTTTGGAGTGCCTGGACTCGAGTAGCTCACTGAGCAATGACTGACATGCACAGCCTGAATCTGCCAGGCAAGTGCTGCTGGAGGGGAAACGGGATCATGGGGCTTTGGACTTGGGAGGTGTGTGACAGTCATCAAGGAGTTTCCTATTGTTCTGTCCACTTAGCTGCAAGGACCTGGATGACCCTGGGGAGCAAGGACTCTGAAGAACGCCTCCGTGCTCACCCAGATCCAGTGTCGCCCAGTGCTGACAGCCTCCAACCATCCCATGTCCAGGGTAACAGGGTGTCTCCCTGGATCCTCCAAGGCCAGGGTGTTTTCACATATGAGAGCAGCTTAAATAACAACAACCTCCAAGAGTGTGTCTAACTTGCCCGGAATATTTGTTCCCTGGACACTGATACCTCTCAGTTCAATTATATCTTCCAAGGCCTCATATATCTTGTGTCTTCCAAACTTTTTAAGGGTCCCTGTCATATACCTTAAATTAAAAAATCCTATTTCAAATAAAAAACAAACAAACAGAAAAAGGCAGCTCAACAAGTTATGGAGGGAAGCGGATGTGGCTCAAGTGATTGAGCTCCCGCCTACCACACGGGAGGTCCCGGGTTCAGTTCCTGATGCCTCTTGGAGAGGACGAGCAAGACAGCGAGCTGGCGCGACAGGCTGGCGCGGCAAGCTGACGCAACAAGATGACACAAAAGAGGAAGGACAGTGAGAGACACAGCACAGTGGGGAGCTGAGGTGGCTCAGGCAACTGGGCGTCTCTCCCACATGAGAGGTCCTGGGTTCGGTCCCCAGTGCCTCCTAAAAAGAAGATGAGCAGACACAGAGAGCAGACAGCGAGCGCAAACAACAAGGGGGGCGGGGCGGGAATAAATAAAAAATAAATCTTAACAAAACAAATTATGGAAGCCTTACTCCTAAAAAGTTCTGTCCAGGCATTTTTATCTCATCTAATTTGAACTACTAACTCAGTTGTTCCTCTAGTGTTCAGAAAGATATTCATATGAACTCAGATTAGTTAAATGACATAGTCAAGGTCTTATTAATGAAAAAAATGAAGAAAAAGAAATGCTTAATCATATTCATATCTCACAAAACCAAACCCCACATTCTTTTTCTTTTTGACCTTTAGCATTACTATAGTACCAACTTGGCTTTTGCTACAAAAGCATTATTACAATATTGTCATTAACTATAGTCTATAAATTACATTAATTATATTTTCCCCTTGTATCACCACATTCTTTACACCTTGTAGTAGAGGAACATTCCTGTATTTATTTTATTAACCACAATCCTCATCTACTGCCAAAAATCATTGTTATACAATCCCTATATTATCTTCCAGCTGTCATACACTTTTTTATTGTGTTTTGTTAACTTGTACTATTACCATTTTTTCCAATTATAAAAGTAATATAGGAGTGACACCACATCATGGCAAAGTGGGAAGCTCTGGGGGCGGTCCCTCCACCAAAGCAATGAATGAACAGGGAAGAGATTGGAATCAACTATTTTGCAGCCCTGGAAACTGATCAGAAACGTATGACGTTCAGGGGAGTGACTGATGAAGAGAGAGGCTGCTGATCTCTTGTAAGTGAGCAGCGGCACGTGTGAACCTGCAACTGTCCTCCATTCTTCAGTCCTGCGGTGGCTATGGGAATAGTGGCCCAAGTTCCTGGAGCAGCTAGGAACTGCTAGCTGGAGTGGGCAGTGGGGACTTGTCCTCCAAAAATTTGGGGTGGCGCATTTTGGTTGGTCTGGTAGTGCCTTGTGGGACCAGCATGGAGGCTTTGTTGGTTTTAGCCCTCTCAGATTGCAGGAGCTTCCCCTGGCGGTACATATTGGAAGATTAAAAAGGACAGTGCCCTTCCTCTTGCCACCCCCACGTCCCCATTGGAGCCAGACACTGAATGAAATCTTTGTCAGGTCACTGGCTGACTGTAGAGATAATGGAACAGAAACGTTAGTGACCACACACAACAAGGAATATACACGTTGCAAAAATAGTTTGGAAAAGTCACAATGGGCAGCTCCAGCCCTCAAAAAGCAAAAATCTATACACAAAGGAATGGGAGAATCAGATTTCCAGAGTTACCACATAATAATACTCAGAATGTCTAGTTCTCAAAATAACATTACAAAACAGGGAAGCAGATGTGGCTCAAGTGATTGAGCTCCTGCCTACCACACAGGAGGTCCCTGTTCTGTTCTCGGTGCCTCCTAAAGAAGACAGCAAGCTGGCGCAACAAGATGATGCAACAAGAGACACAAGAAGAAAAAATATAATGAGAGACACAACAAAGCAGGGAGGGGAGGTTTCTGGTGCCTCCTAAAGAAAACAAGACAGCGAGCTGACGTGATGGGCAGGCGTGGCAAGCTGATGCAACAAGATGATGCAACAAGAGACACAAGAAGAAAAACATAATGAGAGACACAACAAAGCAGGGAACGGAGGTGGCTCAAGCGATTAGGTGCCTCCTTCCCACATTGGAGGTCCTGGGTTCGGTTCCCAGTGCCTCCTAAAGAAACAAGGAAGATGAACAGATACAGCAAGTGCAAACAATGAGGGGGTGGGGAGAAATAAATAAATCTTAAAAAAAAAAATTACAAAACATACAAAGAAACAAAAAAGTATGGCCTATTCAGAGGGAAAAAAAGTTGACAGAAATCATCCCTGTGGAAGCCCAAACATTACAATTATTACTCAAAGACATTTAATCAACTGTCTTAAATATGTTCAATGAACTAAAGGAAATCATGAACTAAAGGAAATTAGGAAAATGATTTATAAAGAAAATGAGAATATCAATAAAGACATAGAAATAAT
>JAQZBX010097856.1:0-11646 GCA_029593785.1 Cabassous unicinctus | reverse complement strand
TTTTTTTTTTTTTTTTTGTCCCTTTCTCTTCTGGGTGGTGTTCAGCCTTCCCTTGGTGTCCTAAACCCTAGAACATTTTTCCAGGCAGTTTCTGCCTGTTCTCTAGCTATTTTTCTTGGAGAGAAGTGTTTCCTCCATCTCTCTAATTCTCCATCTTCCCAGAAGTCCTTCAGAACTACCTTTCTTGTTGCCATTAACAGATTAATTCAAAGCATTGAGAAGAACAGCTAAAATGAGCAGGAAACATGAATTACAATTATTTTAAAGGAATACAGCCTTCTAATCATAGGGTATATAAAGGCATACACTAATTCCCAATGTTTTCCAAGAAGAAGTTCTCTAGTTTATTTTAATAATGTAAAAATAAACGACAATTTTATTAATGTTTGAGCTGCCTAAGTACACCCCCGAATTACTTTATACCAAAATTCTACAGAACAGTTTAAACAAATATTTTGAAAATCATTTGTGTGTACTTTTAAAACATGTAAATTTTGATGATTTATTTCCAAAATGAGTAAGCTGATTTCACATATATCAAATATATGTAATAGCAACTAAAAGAAAAAAAAATCTGGGAATAAATTTAACCAAGTATGCAAAAGAGTGTATGCTGAAAACTGTAAAACATTGGTGAAAGAAATTAAAGACAACATAAATATATGGAAAGACATCTGTGTTTGTGAAATAGAAGACTTAATATTGTTATGATGTCAATACTACCCGAATCTACAAATTCAATGTAATCTTGATCAAAATTCCAGCAGCCTTTTTTTAAAGAAATGGAAAAGCTTACCCTCAATTCACATGGAATTTCAAGGGCCCGAATAGCCAAAATAATCTTGAAAAAGAGGAAAAAAAAAAAAGGACTCACTTCCTGATTTTAAAACTTACTATGAAGCTAGAGTAATTAAAACAGGGTGATGTTGGCATAGGGATAGACCTATAGGCCAATGAAATAGAACTGAGAGGCCAGAAATAAACTCATACACTATGGCCAGATGATTTTCAACAAGTGTGCCTAATCTACTCAATGGGGAAAGAATGGTCTCTTCAACAAACAGTGCTGAGAAAACTGGAAGTCTACATGCAATAGAATGAATTTAGACCTCTACAGCTCAACATACACAAAAATTAACTCAATATGAATTAACAACCTAAATACAGGAACTAAAACTATAAAACATAAGGAATTATCTTCAGTACCTTGTATTAGACAATGGATTCTTAGACATTACAGCAAAAGGCCAGGAATAAAAGAAAAAATTAATAAACTGAATTTCATCAACATAAAAAAAACTTTTGTGCACCAAAGGACATTATCTTGACAGTGAAGAGACAACCTGCAGAATGGGAGAAAATATCTGGAAACCACATATCTGATAAAGACTTAATATTCAGAATAAATAAAGAACTCCTACAACTCAACAAAAAAAGACTGGCAATTAAAATCAGGCAAAGATGTGACCTGACAATACCATTACTAGATATATACCCAACAGAACTGAAAGCAGTGACACGAATAGATGTCTGCACACCAATGTTCACAGCAGTGTTATTCACGATTGCCAAAAGTTGGAAACAACCCAGGCGTCCATCAACTGATAAATGGATAAACAAATTGGGTATACACATGATAGAATATTATGTAGCAGTAAGAAGAAATGAAGTCATGAAGCATATGACAACATGGATGAACCTGAAAGACATTACGTTGAGTGAAGCAAGCCAGACACAAAAGGACAAATACTGTATGGCTGCACTATTATGAACTAAATATATTACATAAATTCATGGAATTAATAATAGAATATAGGTCACCAGAAAATAGAATGAGCTTAGAGAATGGAAAGCTGAGGGTCAATCTGTGCAGAACTGGTTTAAAAGGTTGTTTGTAAATCTTTGGAAATGAATGGAAATGGTGAGAGCACATCATGGTGTTTGTGACTAGCAGAGCTATTATATGGGTATGACAGTGGTTGAAAGAGAAAGTCTAAGAACATGTATATTACTAGATGGAAAGCTTAAAAATGTAGTATGGGACTGTATAACATAGTGAAACCTCATGTAAAATACAAATATGGGTGATATTGCATATTTAAGACTGTTTTTACAAAATATAAATACAAATAAACTAGAGAGAAGGAAACAGAATAGCAGCTATGTACAGCAGGGGAAGCACAGAGAGACTGAGAGGTGATGAGTTTTGTTTGGTTTGTTTTCACTTTTTATTATTATTATTATTAGTGGAATAACAAAATATTCTAAAAATGACTGAAAGTGATGAATGCACAAACTGTGATTATACCGAATACCACTGATTATACACTTTGGATGGATTTATGCTTTATTAGTATGTATCAATAAAATTGATTTGTTAAAAAAAATATGTATCAATAAAGTTGATTTGTAAAAAAATTGAATTAAATTAAAAATTCACCATGAGCTAGCAAAAAAAAACAAAACAGGCAAAGGGCTTCAACTGTATTTCTCCAAAGAAGATTTACAAATGGCCAAAAAGCTTATGAAAAGATGTGTTCAACATGACTAGTCATTAGGGAAATGCAAATCAAAACCAATACAAGATACCACTTCATACTCACCACAATGGCTACTATTCAAAAACAAGCTGGAGAGGATATGGAGAAATAGGAACCCTCATACACTGTCGGTGGGAATGTAAAATGTGGAAAATAGTTTAGTAGTTTCTCAGAAATTTAAACAAAGAATCACCATATGACCCTGCAATTCTTCTTCCAGGCAAATAAAGTGGAAAGCAGATATTTGAACAGATATTTGCAGCCCCAAGTTCATAGCAACATTAAAGCAACTCAAGTGTCCATCAATGAAAAACTGGATAAACAAAATATGGTATATCCACACAGTGTAACATTTTTCAGCTGTAAAAAGGAATGAAGATATGATATATACTACAACATGGATGAACCATGAAGACATCACGTAGAGTAAAATAAGCCAAACACAAAAGCACAAATACTGTATCATTTCTCTTATATAAAATATGTAGAGTATGCAACTTCATAGAGTCAGAAATTAGAATACAGGTTACCAGGAGCAGGAGTGGGTGGGGGTGGTGAAAGGGAAATTAATGTGTAATAGGTAGAGAGTTTCTGTTTGGGGTAATAGAAAAGTTTTAGTAATGGATGGTGGTGATGGTAGCACATACTGTGAATGCGACCAACAACAATGAATTGTATATATTTGACAGTGGTTAAAATGGAAAACATTAGGTTGTACATATGTGACGAGAATAAACAGAAATTTTTTTAACTCATAGAACTGTACAACACAAGGAGTGAACCCTAATGTAACCTATGGGCTGTATTTATTAATATAATTATAATAATATTGGTTCATCAGTTGTAACAAAGGCACCATATTAATGCAAAAACTTAACAGGGAAAACCGAAAGCTGAGGGGAGGCAAGGTATATGGGAACTCTGTACATTCTAAGTGATGTTTCTCTAAACCTACAATTGCACTCATAAAGAAAAAACAACTTTTCAAATTCCTATAACTCAACAACAAGAAGACAAACAATCCAACTCAAAAATGGGCAAAGGACTTGAATAGACATTTCTCTGAAAAAGATATATAAATGGACAATAAAACATGAAAAAATGCTCAACATCCTCAGCCATTAGGGAAATGCAAATCAAAATGACAATGAGATACCACTTCATGGAAGGGGAGGGGGAGGGAGAGGAGAAAAAGAACCAGAAAACAAGTGTTGGTGGGGACGCAGAGAAACAGTAACGCCTAATGGTATAGCCAGTATGGAAAAGGTTGGTGGTTCCTCAAAGTTAAACACAGAATTACAATATGACCTGGCAATCCCACTTCTAGGTATATATCCAAAAGAACTGAAAACAAGGTCTCGAACACATATATGTACAGCAATGTTCATAGCAGCATTGTTCACAATAGCCAAAAGGTGGAAGCAATGCAAGCGTCCACCAATAGATAAATGAATAAACAAAATGCAATATGTACATGTAATGGAATATTATTTAGCAATAAAAAGGAATGCTGTGCTGATATATGGTACAATATGTATAAACCTTGAAGATATCATTTTGACTGAAATAAGTCAGCCACAGACAAAAACTGAATGATTTCACTTAATATGAAATGCCTAGAATCAGGAACTACATAGAGATAGGAAGTAGATTATAAATTACCAAGGGCTGGAGAGGTGGGGGTAAGGAGAGAGGAATAAGGAGTTATTGACAAAATGTGCAGAGTTTCTGTTTGGGGTAATGAAAAAGTTCTGAATACATGGTGGTGTTGGTAACACAATATTGTGAATGTAACTAATATCACCGGATTGTATACATGAAAGTAGTTAAAATGGGAAATTTTAGTTATACATAAGTTACCATAATAGAATTTTTTAAAAAGACAGTTGTATCCTCAAATAAAAATAAATAACTTAGCATTTTTATTTATGTATAACCTTCTTATGAGTTTGTTGAGAGTGACTAAGTCGCTTACTGGATTCAGGGGTTAAGAAGATGGGTTCTAGAGTGAATGCCTAAATATGAAATCTACCTCTGTAACTTATAACCCATGTATCTTTGAAAAAGTTTCCTGAATTCTGTGAGCTTCTCCATCAGTAAAAATGGGGTTAATGATAGTCTCTCTCTTTTTTTTAAATCTTTATGTTCCTTTATTGGAGCAAGATTTCTGACAGATATATAGTAGTATATTTCTTAAGCATAGAGACCTGTGCAGAAAAATTACATACTATCCATCTAAACAGGTTTGTTACACTTTGCCTCTTGATGGAATAGTTCCATTTAAAAAGTTTTATACATCAAAAGCTTTGAATTTGGCCAAGTTGGCCATTAATTCATCTCTGAAAATGTAAGTAGCATTGAATTTGAGTTATTATATATATATATTTTTTAAAAGATATTTATTTATTTATTTATTTATCCCCCCTGGCTGCTTGTGCTCGCTGTGTCCATTTGCTGTGTGTTTTTCTGTGTCTGCTTGTCTCCCTTTGTTGGGTCGTTCTGCGTCAGCTCACCATGCCACGCGGGCTGGCTTGCCTTCACCAGGAGGCCCCAGGAATTAAACCCGGGGCCTCCCATATGGTAAACGGGAGCCTTATCGATTGAGCCACATCCGCTTCCCTGAGCTATATTTTACACCATTAAAAGCTTATGCAAAAGATACAAAAAAAAAAAAAAGCTTATGCAGGGGGAAGCAGATATGGTTCAAGCAACTGGGATCCTGTCTACTATATAGGGGGTCTAGGGTTAGATTCCTGGGGCCTCCTGGTAAAGGCAAGCTGGCCCAAGCAGGAGTGCTGGCCCGCACAGGAGTGTTGGCCCAGCAAGATGACACAACAAAAAAAGACACACAAGAGAGACAATAAGAGACACAACAGACCAAGGAGCTGAGGTGGCGCAAGAGATTGAGCGCCTCTCTCCCATTCTGGAAGGTCCCAGGATCAGTTCCCGGTGCCACCTAAAGAGAAGACAAGCGGACACAGAAGAACACACAGCAAATGGACACAGAGAGCAGACAATGGGGGGCGGGGGGGGGGAATAAATAAATAAGTAAATCTTTTTTTAAAAAAAAAAAAGCTTATGCAGGGAAGCAGATATGGCTCAACCAGCTGGGCACCTGCCTACCACATGGGAGGTCCCAGGTTCGGGTCCCAATGCCTCCTAAAGAAGATGAGCAGACGCCACACCCACCGCAATGAGCTAGACGCTGCACCCATTGCAACGAGCTAGATGCCACACCTGCCGCAACGAACAGATGCCTAAACTTGCAGATCACAAGCCAGCAGACGTCGCAGCCCACAGGGAGCAGATGTGGCTGAGGCCGCTGGGCACTCGCCTCCAATGTGGGAGGTCCCGGGTTTGGTTCCCGTTGCCTCCTGGAGAAGGCGAGCAAACAATGAGCAGACAGATGAGGCACCATTGGCGGGGAATAAATAAAAAATAAAGTAAATAAATTTTTAAAAAGCTTATGCATTAGGTAGCTTCTCAAAATGTTATATGCATAGCAGCATTTAGCAGACTGAGCAGAGTCCATCACCTCATCCAGATTCACACAGTATCATTTGAGATAGCTTTGTTATATAGCTGGTACTTGAGACAAAACGTAAACCTAACCTGAGTTTCTCACCAACACAGACTTCCTACTGTGAGATCCTGTCTTTCTTGGCCACATTTTAGTGCCAGTGAAGACATGCCAGCAACTGCTCCACATGTAACTTTTGGCATTAGAGCACCAGGGTTTGGGTGTTGGTGGTGGCAGACACTATTTTCATTATTATATCCAGGTAAATAAGGACCCATTTTTAAAAAATTTTAAAAAAGCCAATTAGATTTAAAAAAACAAAGGAACAACCCTCAAAAAATCTGGTTTTTGAGCAATCTGATATTCTCAACGATGTGCATATTTTCAGAAACTGATGGCAAACCATACCCACAACATTTCTTGCTATGGAGTTAATACATTTACTCAAATCCCTTTACTCAAACCACACAGACCTGAGGTCATCCTACAAAATGTGTATCCAAAAATTTGGAGATAGAGTGACAAAGTTTGACGATGATGTGTTAAACTGGTCAAACTTGGAAGTCGTAAGTATATCTGTTCTTAGAGAAAAGCATCAAATACTTGGTGTACACTTTTAGTTTTATTGTAATGAAGCAACTTTTACACTTTTAACGTTTAAAACTGAGCATCATCTTTCCTTTCTAGTGAAACAAGATTAGGAGAGAATTTTATTTTAAAAGTGTCATCTTAAACTGCAAGGGTGTCTGTTAAACATCACAATTAAACATGCCAAAGGAGAAGCCATATTGTCAAAATGCCCACTTAACCCACACAAACATCTCAAACCCACCCTCTGCTGACCTTCTATAACCCCATTTAAGTTTTTTTTTTCTTTTTTTAAACAAGAGAAAGCAGACAGATACATGTTGGTAAATGCTTACTGTCCATATGCACATAGAGATACAGTGTAATCTCTGAGCCCAATATAAAGAGAAAGAAGGAAAAAAGCTACAATTCTATGCATTACTAGACAGAGGACTAGGACCCTCCGCTTCCAGAAGAGTGAAGGGAGCAGAAGGTTTTTTCTTTTTTCCCATAGAGCACGGTGGTGTGTTAATTCCATAAAGCTTTTCTTGTTGTTGTTGAGACAGGAAAGGATAAAAATGAATTTGGGACAGAAAGGGGTAGAGATTCTTTTCCCACTGCATTCTGCTCAAGGTGTTTCCCCCCAAATAAGTTGAGAACCATGATGTAAAGGAGAAAAAAGACATCTCAAAAACAGGGCAACTGAACACAAGAGGAAAACAATAACAACCATAACAACAAAGACTGCAACTTGCTCCCAGAGACTAGAGAAAATTAAAAAGAGAAGATTGGAATCCATCAGTGTTTATTAGTCATCTTCTTCTTCATCCTCCTTGCCTTCCTCTCCCTCATCATCTTCATCTCTCCTGCCTTCATCCTCATCCCCTTCTTCATCAATATCTTCCAATCCTTCTTCTTCTTCTTCTTCTTCTTCTTCTTCTTCATCATTATCTTCTTCTCCTTCCCCTTCTTCATCATTCATATCAGGAACCAAATAGTACTGTAGACGATTTGGCCAAATATCATCTTTGATGACCTCTCCTAACTCATCTGCACTTACATCAGCATAGTCAGTAAACCTGGTAAAGAAGCTCTCTGGTTCATCCTGCCTCTTCCTGCTGGCTTTATTCTGTTTTTTACTTGAACATTTCGTCATGTCCTTTCCAGATTTCCATTTGATTTCGGTTGACTTTGAGGATGGATGGCCACTCTCATTCAGATGAAATTCTTTGGAGAGAACTTTACTTTTGGAGAGAAATTTGAATTTTCATCAAAATAAAAATCTATTCTGTAACCTGATTTAGTGTCTTCAAATTCTGTCACTTCCACTTTGGTCAAATAATACAGCACCTCTTCATCCTCCTCCCCAAGCAGTGCAGATACTTGTGGATGGTTGACAAACGTTCTTACCCAAAAATCTGGGATTTTGGTGATTAATTCTGACCTCTTCTGACAGAATGGTGGGTGGAGTTTATTATATTTCTGCTCTGCTTTCAAAATCTCCTAACTGGCTTGTTCATTAAGTCTGTCTATTTCCTTTTGTACTTCATCAATATCTTCAATTGCTTCCTGCTGTTCTTTTTCTCATTTCAGCAAGTTCAGAAGAGCTGGTGTCTCCTCTGGCCTGGGGGCAGGAAGCAGCTTTGCTTTCTTCATCTGAGGCAGGAGTAAAGACTCAACGATTGTCTCTTGACTCAGATGATTATTGCGAGAACAAAATGAGAATTATGCATGCATAGGACTTAGCACAGTGACAAGTACATAATAAGAACCCAATAAATATCAATCGTTATTTTTCTATAATTCATTATGCCAAATTAAATGTATGACTAATATCAATATCAACTGGTCTGGCCTGGACATGGGAGAACTAATGACTGTTTATCACAGCTATGCAAATTAGCCTGAATCTAAATAATTCCCAACAAAACCATTTAATTTTAAAATTTTTAATAAACATGGATATAAGCAACTAACTTTTCAGGGTATATTAAGACTTATCAAATTATTTTTCTATACTTCTATTAGAAAATTATGCATGGAGATTAAAAATGTAATCAGCAAGTTAAATAGCTGGAAAAATAAAGGATTATGAGGAAAGAATAAAACTGGAAATATTTACATGAAGAGAAGGCTCATAAAGAAGCCATCAAAAAATAAATAAATAAATAAATAATAGACACACACAAAAAAAGAAGCCATCCAATGAGATATATTAATTATCAAGTACTGACAACTTGCAGTTATATTTGCTTATAACATCAAGAAAAGACATAGGTATCATTGGTTTCATAGTGTCTTGTAAGAAAGCATAGCACTATAAGTGATTGCTTTCTTTTATCAATTTCCTATTGGACAAACACTGAAACTTGTTTATGTCAAACATGGTCCTAATGTAATCATTAAGGTCACAGACCTCAAAAGAAATGGTAGGGTACCTTCAACTATCACAAGTGCCTTCTCCTTTTACACATAGGACCATGCCAGTCAGCAAGCCCCTATTTAAAATGCAGCCCATCTGTTCGTACATTCTGTCTCTGTGGTATCAAGAAGTGTTTACCACTTAGCTGGATAAAGAAAAGAACATATGCAGCAACAATTACTGTACTGACAGCTCTTATACTTTATTCCAGTCTACAATCATTCAAAAAGGAAATGCAACAACATGGATGAACCTTGAAGATACCACGTTAAGTGAAATAAGCCAGGAACAAAAAGACAAATATTGTATGATTTCACTGATATGATATTATTAGTATAGATTCAGAAACTAGAATATAGGTTCCCAGGGGCTAGGGTGAAGGTAGGAAATGATACAAAATTTCTGTTTGAGGGTGATGGAAAAGTTTTGGGAATGGACAGTAGTGATGGTAGCACAATATTGTGAGTGTAATTAACACCACTGAATTATATATGGTTGAAAAGTGGAAATTTTAGGTGGTATGTATGTTAACAGAATAAAAATTTTAAAAGACAAACATAAGACTGTACAACACAGTGAACCCTAATGTAAGCTTGGTTGATAGTATAGTTATAATAATATTCCTTTATCAATTTTAACAAAGGTACCACACTAATGTGAAGTGTTAATAAAAGGGAGCATAAAGGAACTCTGCATTTTCTGCATTAATTTTTTGTAAACCTATTTCCCTAATATTTATTTGCTACAGTAAACACTGCCTCAAACAGCGGAGTTCCTGAGGGCTCTAGAGGCATCTAGACACTACAGGCAGGGCAGACAATCTCAGGAATTTGGGACCTTGTCACTGGGCCTTACTTTGGAATATATGCTCCCTAATGTAACAGAGATAGACTCATTTATAATTTCTCTACACAGGGCTCTTCTGCCCCTTTTATTTGAACCTATAATTAGCACTATGCTCGTTAAATATATGTCCCAGAGACTTAAATCTTTTCAGTCTGTTCATATGCTGGTTGAGCCCTGAATCTCAACAGGGTTGCAACACCTACTCTCCAGTTCATTGGACTTGCCCAGGACAACTAACAAAAGGCTGATGATGGACAACACTCATCCCAAAAAACAGAGTATACACAACTGCAAGCAAGATAGCTTCGTCCATCTGCCCCATGGGATCTAAGCCCCCTTCTCAATCAGAAACAGAGTGGGCATCACCATCCCAAAATCCTCAATATTAAGGAATGAACAAACATAAGGGGGGATTTCAACTATGGACCAAAGTAGACTTATTATTATTCTAGCAATGGAAGGACTTGTATCATTGATATAAAGGAGTGGTCACCAGAGGTTCTAAGGGGAGGGAGATGGAAGACTAGGCATAACATGGGGACATTTTGGGAACATTGGAATTGTCCTGCATGATATTGCAATGATGGATACAAGCCATTATACCTAGTTTTTCTCCCTAGGTCTGGTTTTTAGAATGCTGGTGATAAACAAAGCCTGATTTATATGACCATCCTGTATGGGAAATGACTGTAACTCTAGGTATCTTTGGTCAACCTTAAGAGATATAGCAGGGGGGGCAGATGTGGCTCAAATGGTTGGGCGTCCCTCTCTCATATGGAGGGACCTGGGTTCGATCCCCGGGACCTCCCAGTAAAAATTAAAAAAAGAAAAATATAGAAGGCGCGCGGGGCCCCTTGCATGGGTGCGCCGTCAGTCCCCACAAGCAGGTGATCCCCCAGGCCCCACGAGCAGGTGCACCATCAGGCCCCACAAGCCACGCAGCAAGATGATAACGTAACAGGAGAGTGACACAAGGGAGAGCCAAGACGAGGCACGCCGAAAAACCAGGAACTAAGGTGGCGCAGGTGGTAGGATGCCTCTCTCCCACATCAGTGGTTCCAAGGATCGAATCCCAGTGAAGACAGGAGGAGAAGGATGAGAAGAGAGGGCAGGAAACAGACACAGAAAATTTCCCAGTGAATGGACACAAAAACAGCAAAAACGAGGGGGGGGGAGGCGTAAAAATGGATAAAAGTAAATAAATAAATAAATAAATCTTAAAAAAAGAAAACAGACACAAAGTACTACATATTGTATGATTCCAGTTATATAAAATGTAATTATAAATCAATTTATAAAGATGGATTTAGATTACTGGTTATGTAAGGTTGGTGAAGAATAGAGGGATTGAGATGACTGCTAAGGGGTGTGGAGTTTTTCTTTTTGGAGTAACGAAATTGTTCTAAAATGTTTTGCGGTAATGAATGCACAACACTGATTATACTAAAAGCCACTGTTTTGTGTGCTTTAGATGGAATGTATGGTATGTGAATATATCTCAATAAAACTGCTTTAAAAATAAAAAAACAAATTAAAAAATTATTAAATTGTGTGATGCAAAGTATAAACTATAATGTAAACTATAGATGATGGTTAGTAGCAAAGCTTCAATACGTGTTCATCAGTTGTAACAAATATACCACACTAATGAAAATTGTTGTTAATTGGCGAAAGTGTGGAGGTGGGGGATTATGGAAATCCCCTATATTTTTTATGTAACATTTATGTACTCTAAAGCTTCGTTAAAAATT
>JAQZBX010097855.1:0-11645 GCA_029593785.1 Cabassous unicinctus | reverse complement strand
GGTGAGGTTGCTGTATCAGCCCATCGCACCACCGCTCAGGCCAGCGTGCCCTCACAAGGAGGCCTCGGGACACGAACCCGGGCCTTCCATATGGTAAACGGGGGCTCTATCCACTGAGCCACACCCGTTTCCCGGCTTAATTGCTTTGTATTTTTACTTTTTGATCCTATCAGTTTGACCTTTGTAACAGATACTAGTGAAAATAACTAAAGATTTTTGATAAAATAAAATTAACTGCAATTATTATTTTGTTATAAAATTTAAAAGCAACCTGTTTCTTTTTACTCTGTAGAATAAAGGGCTGTAAAATAGAAAGATGGTATCATATAAGGGAAAGAATATGTTATATTTAGAAGACTAGACTGAGATCTGATTATGGTTCTACCTATTTGTCATGTGACATTAGGCAAGTTTATTAATGGCTCCGAAGCTGTAGTTTCCCCCATCTGTAAAATGTAATATTTTCTTGCCTTTTTTTACAGGGCTTCTTTGAGGAGTACCTTTGTATTTGAAAAGCTTTATAAATTATATGTAGTATACAAATGTAGGAAAATATTATGAATTATTTATTGGATATCATTCACAGTTGATCTTATTCTAATATATTTCTTATTTTTATCAGCAGTAATTCAATATTATACTTAAACAAATTGGGCATGCTTTTGCATGGGGAAAAATTTTTGTGGACGAGAGCTCTGGTACAAAATGAGATTGACTTGAAAATAGGTATCAGTATCTGTTGTGACTCTTATTTTGTGCTTGTCTGACCTATGATCCAGAATAGTTTTAGATACCCAGAACCAACTAAATATTTGAAGATTTCTCAAAATTGAGTGATGACCAATTTATTAGTTTAGCTAATACAATGAAAAAAAAAAACCAGGTGCTATGTTGATGAAAATTATTATAAATTAAGAATTTTAACTTGTCTAAATTACTGAAATACACAAATCTGCCCTCAATCTTTTGTAGTTTACTAAACACATTGTTTTTAAGATTGGTATTTATGAAAGTTGTGGTTAACTATAAAAATTTACTCCTTCATTAAATAACAGTTACATTTTTTAAAAATCATTTTGAAATGCCATTTTTGAGATAAGACTTTCTGTTATGAACAGTAAACAATCTATGAGGATAGCCAAAATAATTTTGAAACATGCTCATAAAATTTGTGTCCTGATCAGCCTTGTATGAAGAATATTTGTTAACACAGATTACAATTAAAAATTAAAAATTTAAAAAATCACAATATTACCTTGAGTTAATTCATTAACAGTTGCTTCACTATGAACAATATATTTTTTCCTGATATTTAATAAAGTGTTTAAAACCTTTTACTATGTTTTGCATACTGGCCATATTTGCTGAGTTAGCATGTCAGTGCTTTTGTTAAGGTAAAACGTTTATACTGATACCATTCTACAGGTGATCATAATATCCTGGCTCGTTTTTTTTCAGAAATCTTCAAAAACAGTTTACATTTTTCATTCAGCTGTACTTCATAAATGTATATGCAAAACTTGAATTAAAACTATAACAGATTCCAGTAAACCCATTTTAAAGTAAATTCACCTTCAGAAAATAGTAAAATAATTTTAAATTGTTTTGCCAATTTCCAGAATTAGCCTCATTTCACATAATTCTAACTTTGTAACAAATTTCAAAAATTGAAACCCAGATAAGTTTTTTTGTTTTATTTCGTTTTTACAATATATCTACAGAGTAGTGTTTCACAACAGAAAATAGACACATGAAACTCTCTGTTTTATGAAACTATCCAAGGTTCATGTTGATTATAAATTATATATATTTTTTCTTTAAGTTTTACCTTCTTTTATTTTATTTTAAAAGAAAACTTATCAAATAAAATTGGAGTTCTGTAATAGAAATTTGTTAAATCGGGGTGGCTGTATTGAATGGAGCATTTGTCATACTCAAGCCTATGAAGTCAAATTATATAATCCAAACTTAAGACAAAATTCCTTGGCTGGTTTATAAACACAATTTGTAAATAAAATGGAATAGAGCATAGGAGATAGTATTGCATCCATTGTGATTTCTAGCTGGCAGGTGTGTAATATTTAATATTATACCTAGGTACGGTGATTTTACTTTGGCAAATTATGGTACATATGATTTTGCCAGATGTTTATAGATAGTTTTATCATTAGCTTTATAATTTTATTAATGCTCATTTAAGCCAAATGAATATTTTTAATATTTATTTTAACGAAAGCCAAACAAAAATTCAATTTACTAGAATTTATCCTTTATCCACTTTATTTTCTTATTTTAATTGGAATGTTGAACTAAATTGGCAGGAGTGAGGTGACAGTGGAGTGAGTAGCAAAATAAAGTAACTTGTAACAGTCTAATTACAGAGTTAACTGAAGAAATATATATGGGATCAATTGATTACCTTACCTCCTCCACTACATATTTGTTCCTTTCATTCTTACCCTGGCAAGTTTACTTTTTTAAAAAATGTGCTCTCTTTTTATCTCTTTTTGTTAAGCCCCTAGAGCCAATGGATCTTTCCAAGGAGAATAGGCTTGATTGTCACATTATATCTTAGGAAAGGTGACAAAGCATTTTGGATCATAAAGAGTTGTTGTAGTTCTGTTTCATTCGCCTGCTATTAAATACATTGAAAAAAAGACAAAAAAAATTAGAATAGTGTAATGCTGTTAGTAGGATGTAGAATAATCATACTATGTATGCACTGATTGATATACTTTACCTTCCCACCAGGTATTCTTTACTATATATTTTTTTTCTTTGTCATCAGTCATTAGTTATTCTTTACCCATGTTCCTTGTACTTTCTGTATCATAAGAAATAGAAACTGAAAATATTTAGCTCTAACGTTAAATATCACTCCTCTTTTCTGTTCGCATTTCAAGAATACACTTAATAGGCACTTAACAAATATTGGCTAAGAGTCTATTTTGTACAGTATTAGGTGTAAAATAGATACAGTAGTGTACAAGGCAGAGTTGGGCTTTAGCTGACTTCCACATTTTCCTGTTTGGTAGCACTTTAATTAAAATGAAGAGATCCATCAAGAGAGTGAGATAATTTAGATTTTGTTTCATTTGAGATACATTTATTTATAAAGTAGTATTTGTTTTGCGAGATGTCCAGTAACACTACAAATACCTAGAAAGCTTTGATGGTGGGTGGTACAAGGCTGTTGTTTTTTTTTACTGAATCTTCCATATTTCTAAATATTTCCAATGTGAACTGGTCATTTACATGTTATTTCTTTGTGCTTATGTGAATTTTATTAAAATCTCTTCCCACTTGCTTTCTGTATAACTCATATATTCATAAATAGGTACCACACCTGTGTTATACTAGCCAGCCAACAGTATCTCTTGAAATTTGTCCTATTTTTTCTTCTTTGCATTTAATCCCTACAGAATAAAAAAGTTTCTGTTCTTGAAAATTTTTGCTAGATAAACAATAATAAAGTATACTTTGAAAGCAATTGCATTTTAATTATACTTTAAATTTAAAATCACAGTACTTTATACTTCTCTGTTGTCATAATTTATTTTCTGAAACTATCATATGCTTAGGGCATACATTGAATTTCAGCCCCAGTTATGGGAAATTTTAAAGTTATTTATTTTATTCGGCAGAATGTGGAATTATATTTTCAGTATGTTTTGGTATCCCTGGGTTTCTTTTTCTGTTAGGAAAATATATGTCAAATTCTATCCATCTTTTCTTTTTAAAGCTTCTGTTGGTATTTTTCTTTCAGCATATAATCAAGTTTCACAGAGCTTCTAAAGCAAACAAGAAGCCAGTTCAGTTACCTCGGGGAATGGTGAAGTCACTATTATATCAGATCCTAGATGGAATTCACTACCTGCATGCTAACTGGGTGTTGCACAGGGATTTGGTAAGTTGATCTGAACATGGGTTTAGAAAGACACATTGATAGTTGGATGCTTTTCTAGTTGTCTATAGATACCAGTGTTTTTTGATATGCAAAAGCTATAGATCTACAAATGTTATAGAGAGTGTATTAGTGCTACATTCTACAAACATAGCCCAGCCTTGTGCTTTTTGTATAATACATACTGCTTCTTTGATGTCCATTAGTTGGTGATTTTTGCAGACGTGAGAGAGGCATGTTTGTTTTCCTAAACTTTTGTTTCCTTTAGTTTGTAAGTAAAACATTTGTTTATTTTTACACCAATTATTCGATGCTGGACAAACTGGAAATTGATGTATTTGTGAATAACTTGAAAATAAAACTTTTGGAGCCTATATATTATGTATTAGGAAAGGAAAATGTCAATTTAATTGGCTTATTTTTTTATATTCCCCCCCCCCATATTGGTTAGCAATCTTTTGACCAATAAGCCTTTATTAATCATAATTGATGTATTTTATGGAGAAAGCTTGCTGGGTCCAAGTGTAATACATTTTCAAGTATTAAGACTTTAGAAATTGGCTTTATTTTTATTTTATGTGGCAAAATCTTTGTCTTTTTTCTCCATCTAGAATATTTTTGCTCATTAAATCTTTATAGATTTAAATTATTTAAACCTTAAATTGCCCATTCTTATTGCATAATTACATTGTGCTTTTATCATTCTTTTCTTTGTTAAGGTAGCAACTATAGTAATGTTTATAATAGCACATTCATTTCAAACAAAATGATCATTTTGTCTCTAATCACATGTGTGTTAGTAATTCATAGGAAAAAAGCCCTGTCAATCTGAGGTAGAGCTAATCTGACCCCTCATGCAGATATTCTTTCCAAGCTGCTCTATATTTAATGCATTTAAGTCTATGACCTTCAGTTTAGCTATTCCAGTGTTACAGTTTCTGGGTGTTTCATCTAGTTTCAGAAATTCTCCACGAAAGATGTATAATGCTAATTATCTCCAGTTCTCATATGTAGGAAATATTTTTTCTAGGGCCAATAACACAACAGAAATTTGTTGAAAGAACTTTTTCCTTTATGTAAATTTGATTTTTAATAGAATTACAACATTTTACTAGCAAACAGTGGATTTATGGAACAGAAAGCCTATAGGAGTAGAGCCAAGTTAGTAAAAAAAAAAAAAAAAATTACTACTTTTGAACTACTGCCCATTTTTATGATCTATAGAGGAATAAAATTCTGTGGCTTAATGGGCTTTTTTTCTTAGAGTCGATTTTGTCGACATTGCTCTAGATTTTCGTTTCTTGTAAATTGTGTTTTTAAAATATATGTGCTTATTCAGTAAATATAAAATAATTTTTTGAAACTGGATTTTAGATTTTTATGTTAATATCGTATAATACACTTGATCACTTACAAAGTCTTATTAACTATACTAGTGCAAATAATTATGAGGTCTAAGTCCTTTTATCTCTCTTTTGGTGAGGCTCTTTCTACTCATGTAGCTTAAACCTTCTGTATGACATATAGTCTAGAACAGATCATTGAGAAGTCTGTCTGTTAGTGGTGTACCGAGTGTGGAGCGGGTGGGAGCAGTCACCCCAGGTATAGGCAACAAGGGGATGCACTATCTGTAGACCATTTTTTAAAAACAGTAAAGCAATAAAAATGGTTGCTTCTTATACTCACCATATGCTGGCAGTTCTGAACAATATTAGTAATAAAACATTCCTCTTAAAGGAGGCAAACTACCCCCATTCCTCCACTCCTCATGATATACCTCTGCTCTCTGACAGTATATATCCAAAATATTTTCCAAATTGTAATGTAAGTTGTCTGTTACTGTCTCTTTTGGTTTCTCTGTTTGAAATGAGAGTTCTTGTATTTTCTGTGCATGTTTTCTCAGTGCTCTTTCTAAGCAGCTAGCTGCTATCTTTGTGTCTCAGTTACACAGAGCCCACTGAACCATTGTTACAGCTTAGCCTCTGTTCCTAATCTTGACCTTACTGGTTCAGGTGCATACCACTCAAATTAGGCTTACAGAGAGGTCATCTTTAACGCTTCAGTTCCTGAAAGAAAGATTCTTTATCATAAATTTTTAAATGTGCCTATCCTCCTGCCATCTGAAAATTAAATTTTGGAGTTTTGATGTTAATATAGTTTTTCAACTATAGCTACATAAGATTTTTTAATTTTTATTTTTTAGGAGGTGCCGGGGATTGAACCCGGGACCTTGTACATGGAAAGCAAGCTCTCAACCACTTGAGCTACATCTGCTCCCCTACATAAGATATTGATCTATGTAGTAATAAAATATTTATTCTCAAGGACATTGTTCAAAAGCTATGTAGCATGACTTTTTTTTTAACCCCTTCTCAAATATTTGTTTTTTGCAGATGAAATATTTACCCTATAAGAACAAGTTTAATTATTAATTGATTATAGTCTTTGCTCCTTTTCAGTCAAGTTTAGATAAAATGTAGCAATACCTACCTTAACAGAGGTACGTAGGTTTCTAATGTTGAGAATTAGACCAATTGATAGTTACTGACTTGCCAAAAGGAAGTTCATACACAGCAATCTTAATCTTACTTTAAGGTGGGTAATTGGCACTGACCCTGTAAAAACACTAATAATAACAATTTTAATAAAATTGTCTGCATTGTTAAAGGAAATACTGGTTTGAGATGGTATGGCTATGAAGTTTTGTTTGATAGATGTTGTTAACTTTTACAATCAATAGTTCTGTTTTATAAATAACGATTTATTTTGTCACTTTTAATCATCACATAGTAGCAGATCAGTAGCTGAGGTCTGCCATCTTTGGTGGGAAATAGAGATTTAATATTCTGTGGGTCTTATTGGGCAGAGGGTGGTAAAATGTGCATATGTATAGTTTGTTTGTTTTTTAGTGGGCAGAGGGGAAACACATGCAATATTTATTTATGTGAGGTAATTTATGGACCCAAATGACCAAAATTTTAGTTTTAGAACATTAAAGTAATATTATGTTTACATAAGCTGGTTTGCTTATACACTTTGTCTGTTTGCTGTAAGTAGTGATATACAAACACAGATATGTATATGTGTCAGATTTGTTCTTTCCCCTGACTGCTCCCTTCCCTTTTGTTCTTTTATTTCCTTTATCTCTTGGGAAATGAAAACAGCTTGACTAACAGTCTGTAGTCCTGGTTCCATCATTACCATCCTATGAAAATGAGTAAACAGAGGCACAAATTGAAGTGATGTGGGACAAGTTTTCAATCTTTTTAAATTATTTTAGTTGCCTGTTTATGTAAAATGCAAGAATTTAGTTAAAGAATATTAAGAATTTCTGCCCAACACTATAAAGAGAAGCCAATTGGGCAATATTAATGAAAGCTTTTAATAAGATATGTTCAAAGTAATGCATAATAAAAAAAGGTTTGAAGTTTTTTGCCTGATTGAATTGAGTTTGGTGATTTTCTTAGCCCAGTCAAATAAAGACATGAAGCACCAAAATTGTATTATATAGTTTTTGTGTGTAGAAGCCAAGGTTAGATTTGGCAATGGTGTCTGACCTCTTTTTCCCTGCAAAGTTAGCCTTCCAGGATAGAGTTAAAAGCAACTTGGCAAAGGAAGGAGAAGTTTACACTGTCAATGCCTGTGTTGTGACTTTTGAGAACATGCAGACTGGTTCACTCTCTTACTGTCAATCTGGCCTCTTTTAGTAGAACAGATTATTTTTTATAAAACTTTATATAATTTAGGATTTATTTTCTTGTGCAGTTTGTGGAATAAATTTCAGTCTGCTAATTTTTCTTTTACTAAGAAATTTTTGGTGATAAAGTAAAAATTTGAAACATGCTGTCAAATATATATGTATCCTAGTATCTATGAATCTAAGTGAAATGACTGGTGCTACACTCTGACTCCAGTCTGTTTTTATTTCCCTAGCTCACTCCTTTTTTTTGACACTATTTTATTTTCCTTTTTTATTTTTATTTATTTATTTATTTAAAAAGATACTTAGATTACATAAATGTTACACAAAAGGTATAGGGATTCCCATATGCCCCACTCCCCATACCTTCCACACCCTCCCACATAAACATCCTTCCTTAGTGCCTAGCTCACTCCTTAAACTTAGTTTCCAACCAACCCAGAGTATTTTCTCTCCCTTGCCTGCTTGAATCCCCTCCTCCCTTGATCTCCACCTTTTGAAATTCTATTCATCCTTTGCAGCTCTGCTCATGCTACCTCATCTGTAAAGCCTTCCCTGTTCACCCTAGGGAAGCAACAATGTTTACATCTAAAATCCTGTAGCAGTTACTTTGAACTATCCATGGGGCACTTATTAGTGTTGGTAATAGGCTCTCTGTTCAATTGTAACATCCTGAGGGCAAAAACCGTGGCTTAACACTTGGTGTATGTCCCTCTCCTGCCTAGCAAAATACCTGTGTATACAATATTGGTCATGATGTTTGTTGAATGAATGAGCTAGCAAGCTTGTAACAGAAATGAAATGGTTTCTAATGTTATTCTCTGTAGGCTATTCCTGGTACTACTTGTGTATTAGTCAGCCAAAGGGTTGCTGATGCAGAAATCCAGAAATCTGTTGGCTTTTATAAAGGGTATTTATTTGTGGGTAGAAGCTTACAGTCACAAGGCCATAAAGAGTAAGTTACTTCCCTCACCAAAGTCTGTTACCACGTGTTGGAGCAAGATGGCTGCTGACGTCTGTGAGTGTTCAGCCTTCCTCTTCCTCTTAAGGCTCCATGGTCCCAGCTTCTTCCAATCTCAGCTGTAGTCTGACATAACTCTTCTCTCTCTCCCCGGAGCTCGTCTCTTTCTGAGCTCAGCTGCCATCAGGCAAATGACTTGGCTCTCTCCCCTGGGTTCCAGCGTCAAAACTAAGCTCTCTCCTCTGCCATGTCATTTCTTGTATGAGTGTCCACCCACCAAGGGGACAGAGACTCAACATCCTACTGATGTGGCCGAATCAAAGCCTTCATCTTAATTTAATCAAGTAAAAGCAAAACATGAATTTAATACAGTCAAAGGATATCATGCCCAGAGGAATAGACCTGCTTGCAAATATAATCAATATTTCTTTTTGGAATTCATCAATTATATCAAACTGCCACAACCTGCTACTTCTTTCCATCTACAACCACACATACACCCTGTTGCATATCTTCTTTCTTATTTCTGCTATGATTTCAGTGAAACTTTGGAAAAGCTTTTCTTGTTGCGTTCATACTGCATTTTAAATCCCTAAAGCAGCTCCCCTCTTTCTAAAAACTGCTCAGCTCTTACCAGTCATTTCAAATGCCATTCAACTAATGGTATTGATCTGTTGATCTCTGATCACTCTCTTCCTCTACCCACTATTTTTTTCCACCAGGTGAAACCTATTTAGCTTATCCTTTGCCTATTTGTTCTTTTTAATGTCTTCTCTCCCGCCCCTCCCATTTTTCTTTAATCTTAAGGCTGGATTATCTCCATCATAGTTCATTTATGCCCCTCACCTTATCAAAAAATCTCTTAAGTTTCCTTCTTGGAATTGTAAATAAGATGACAATACTTACCTTCCTCTAAACCAGGGATTCTTAACCTTTTTTGTTCCACGGACCTCTTTGCCAGTCAGGTGAAAACTAGACCCCTTACTAAGTCCACACTATACTGTGTATTATTTAATAAATTTATCACACCTGCACCAACAAGTCCCAACAAGAATAATTTTTTTAAAATTTCAATTCAAGCTCACGGACCCCTTGTTAAGAACCCCTGCCCTAAACAAACCAGCTGTTCTTAACATGCAGCTCTCATGTTTCAGTTTTTATGGTACGTTTAACTGTCTCAGTATTGGTCACAATGTAAATACTTTAATTTCTAATTAATATTTGTTTATTTTGGGGGGTGCTTTTGGTTTTTAATTTTCTAATGCACTCAATGTTGGTGTGTTTTGTGCTTTTTGGTACACATATTTGTGCAGCTATGTCAGGCAGGCAATAGGAATGTTGACAAATCGCAATCTAGGTCTTAAAGACGGGCTTGTGACATATTTTCTGAGGAAATTAATAGAAGTATTTGCCATTTTTTTGTCAAGTATATATCTAATTCTCATATGCTTGTTAATGTATTCCACTTTTTAAAAATCTGATATCCAAAAGTTCATTTTAATTATTTCCATAATGGTTTTATCATAGTGTTAGTTAGCTTAGAGCTAGCAGGAACATGGAGTTGTGTTTTAGTCTTGGTGCACTAAATGAAATAGCATTAAGCAAGATATGCTATAATATATTTTTTCAACATAAGTTTTGTTTTTTTTCCTCCCATTCTAACTAACTTAAAAGTCTGTTTATGAAATTTGGAGTATTTAGAATATTGCAACTATCTGCTGATTTGTTATGCCTGCCCTAAACAAATTCAAATTTCTCTTTATGCATGCCATGGTTTAATTTTCTAGAAAATAAATCTCTACAGAGGTTTTCTTTGGGAGTATCCCAGAGGGAATGTATACCATGAGTAGCACACAATATGAAATAGCCCAGTGACCACACCATACACATATTGAAAAGGTGCTGGAGTGCTTTCAAATCTTTAATGTGACTTATGGAGAAATCCAATACTGCTGCTATGCTGCAGCTTAGCTTAATTATTATGGGTAAGTGGAAGTTTCTATAGAAATCATCTGGTGGGGTTTCACCTGCCCTTGGTGAAGGATGAGTTGGTTTCCTTGCAACCATTAAATAAGATCAAAACGCTGAGTGAATTGGCTCAAACTCCATTTCTTGGGACTCACTTTATCGAGGCATCTTATTATGTATTGGTGTTAGCATGATGAATTACTAAGGCATTTTGGACCTATTTTTTTTTTTTTTATTTGAGTGTTTGGCAAAGTGAAAAATTGCCTGGTTTATTAGTTTTGCATTTTTTGATGATACTTTTTTTGAGGTGTATTTTCTTATTGTCTGTTCAACACTACCGTTAGTAAGTAACTTGGAGAACTGTAGCAAAGCTGCAATACTGAATTCAGGGATTTTTTTCTTGAGATCAGTGATTTTTAAATTGCAGGTTGGGAGCCACAGTGGGTCAGGAAATCACATAACACAGCCAGTATTTTTGTTTTAATGGAATGGAAGGGGAGGGGAGGAGTGGGATACCAAGTATCCTATATATTAAGGGCAATTACTGTTACAGGAAAGTTTTGTTTCAGTTATGTTTATATGTGACCATTATCATGCAGTGTTAAGTGATTTTCTTCCTATGGGTTTATGGTCAAAAAGGTTTGACAACTGTACTGCACTACACTAATAATTCCTAAACTGTCCTTAAGGTATTTTATATGACTAGGAAAGGGGGAACATCAAGGGAAAAAGTGAGTCAAGTCTTTACAATATTTAGCTCCAAATCATGTGTACTTTAATGTTTTATGCAAACTTATTGACATTGCTGATAATACTGATGAAAATCTTTTTGAATTAGCAGTAGCTCTTTGGGTAATATATATTTTTCTAAGTAGAGATTATATATGGGTTGTGCAATTTCAGGCAATTTTCACTTTCTTCCTTTAATGCTTTTCTAAATTGTCTCAGTAGTTTACAATTAATGTACATTATTGGTATAATCAGGAAAGAAAATAAAGGTATTTTTGTTCTAGACCAGAAAACTGAGGAAAATGCCTACTGGTCTATTAGTAAAATTAAGACATAATATTCAGTGTGGTTTAGTGTATTCTATGTTGGTAAAAGATGATTGC
>JAQZBX010097854.1:0-11643 GCA_029593785.1 Cabassous unicinctus | reverse complement strand
TTTTTAATGAACTGTGCTGGACTTCTTTCATGTACATTTCTATGACTTAGAAATTGTATCCTGTCGGTCTAGCTTAGCAACCATCATCAACAGATTCTCTAATTTTCGAGACTCTAAGAAGTTGAGGAATTGTTTTGCTTCAACTAAATGCTGTCTACTCTTTCTCTTATAATATATTCCATAATGCATTTATGATTTTATTAAATAAATGTAACATACACTTTGGGGAAAGTGAAAACAGTTGCATATTGACATTTGCCTGCATTTCACTGCATAACATATTTTATATAAGATGTGGTCTACATTATTTTTATGACAAATTCTTTTGTTCATAGTGGTATGCCAAATTTCTATATATATTAAAAGTTGAACTACTTGAAAGTTTTTATCCAGAACTCCTCTGCTACCATCCTCATCCAAACAACCATGATCTCCATCTTTATATTATTGCCACAACTGATTGTCTGACTGTTTTCTTCCTTATACCCCTTGCTTTTAATATCTCTGTAGATTCTAATGATACTATTAAAATATAGGTTGTGTCATGTCACTTTTTCTTCACAAGTCCTATAAGACTTCTCATCACATTAAGAGTAAAAATCAAAGTATTTCCATATCCTATAAGTCTTATATGATTTGTTCCTTACTTCTATGAAACCATTCTTTATCATTGTGACTATCACACTTCTTTTGGAGCAGCCACACTGACCTTCACACTCTGCCTTATCCACATTAGTTCTAATGCTGATACAATATTTGCATTTTTTATTCTTGCTGAAGTTACCTTTCATGCATGAGTCTTTTCTCATAAGGCCACCCTTTATAATCCTATTTAAAATCATATAATCACCATCAATCACCATGTTGCATTTGTTTTCCATAGCAGTTAGCCCTATAGAACATTTTATATATTTTGATTTTGCTCCTGTTTACTCTGTTTTCCCCACTTTGAAATCTCACTGAGCACAACATTTTGCCAATTATGTTCAATGCTGTATCTACTACACATAGAAGAGTGCCACAATAGATGAATTTCAAAGACTGGATTTTACAGATGTTGAAACTGGGGCAAGAGTGTCTTCATAGTTTGTTCAATGTTAGTAGGTTAAAGAACCAGATTAATTTAGGAACCAGAGAGTCTGACTTTAAGGTTCATATTTTTAATCACCACTTTATCATATGGCATTTTCCAAAAAAAAATTACACCTTTCTTATCAGAGTTAAAATATTTAATGCATTATTTTATTATAATATAAAGTAGTAAAAAATACAGTGATGAGAGATGTATATTGCTGGCTGATTTCAAAACAATATAATTTTGGAGACAGATGTTAAAAGTTCTCAAACATACATGCATAGTTCTATTTTCAGAAAGAAAGCACTGTTTAATGGAAAGAGGGATTTATCAGGTGATGTGATTGGTTTCCATAGAAAATGTATATTAGTCAGGTACAGCCCTATTTTGGAATTTATACTCCACAGTGTGAAGGAATTTGACTCATTTATTGTTTCCCTACACATGGCTTTTCTACTTGTTTTGAATTTCTTCATCTATTGATCACCCAGGATAAAAACCTGCAAATTCTACTGGTTTCAAGCAACTGAATCATTTGTCAAATCAGTGAAACTAGTTCTTCCATATTTCTAAAGTATATTCCTTTCTCTCTTATTTCTGCTGTTCACTTAATAATGACATTTATTACTTCATAAGATATGGTTAAAAAGCATGATAATAAAGGAAAAAGTGAAAAGATAATTTTGGCTCTTCATTATATGTATTTAAGTGCATAAGTCAGGATTCTCTAGTCAGAAAACTTAGTTTTTCTTTTAATAATGTATATTTTTTTATTTTTAAAGGAGTTTTGGATTACATAAATGTTACATCAGAAATATAGGATATTTCCATATACCTCCCCCATACACTTTCCCCATTTATGCTGATATCACATCTGTGATCATCTGTTATGATAGATAAGAATAGGTCATCCACTTCTGTTAGACCCCAAAACAAGGCTTTTATGGATAACCAGAGATGGCAAGAAAAAAACTTTAACACTAGAGTTAAGCAGAACTTACATTTATTGTGTATATATAGACAACGAGCCAATGTCAGCTTAAAGTGTCTCAGACCTGACTCCCTGAGCTGTGGTTTTACACTTCCTTAAAAGTATAAGAATCTATTTAGCATCTTCTTTGATTATGCATTAATGTTTGTGCATATGGGTGAACACTCATAGCTGTTTATAGAATTGTGTGATTAGTATGTTTGACAAATCATGCTTGCACGTACACTGCATGATCAGGGAAAAGGGTGGATAAGGTCTGCCCATGTTGGGGATTTTACTATGATAATTAAGCAAGTTTGGATGAGGACAACTATGGGTTTCTTCTGTGCAGGTCCAATGAACTGAAGGATGGTGGTTTTCATACTTCACTACTCTAGCAGGATATTATTAACTGCAAGTTTTGGAACCTGGCACCAAATTAGGGTTGCATCTCATCATCATCTGAGTTGCCTTTTATTTGTCCCTCTGTATCTTAGCAAAAGTAAAGAGAATGAACAAACAAAAATAAGGCAGTTAGTTTCAGGTCTCCAGGGCTTTTCATACTAATGCTTATGGCGTTTTACTTTATATCCATCACTTGAAGTTGGTATAAGGATATTATGTATTAGCATATGTAAAGCATTTTTATATTTTACAGTAAGTTCCAAGCTGCATAGAAGTGCTAAATATAGCTTCTAACTCTTACTCATTTTTTAACTCAACATTCATTTATATATTCTGTGTGAACCGTATGTTCCAGGAACCACATTATGTCCTTGGGATACAATTCTTTGTACACAAAACCCCTGCTTTTATTCAATGTGCAGTGTCTGTGTAGTGGTAGATCTAATTAGCAATCAAACTTTCATATCAACCAATATTAAATGATGATCTTGTTAAGTAATATAAAAGAAGGTGTTATGTGAGTAATGGAAGTCAAAGAGCCTTGTAGGAGGGAAAGATAATTGATCCAAGCTATGAAGAATGAAATGTTATTAACCTGAGAGTTTAATATACCATGTTTCCATATTGATCTGATGAATAGAATACCATAAACATTATTGATTTTCAAAATTTGGTTTCCAATTTACCAGGAGAAAAAGAGAATAGTGCTGTTTTCCAGGTATTTATAGGCAAAAATTAGTGCATCCATGGAACTAGTGCTAATCTATTTTTCATATAAAAATTATTTTTGTTAATTTGAAAAAGTAACTCAACTGATAAACTAGGGTAAAACCATGCTTAAAGCTTTACCTTAATAATTCAAAATCATAATTAGAATGGAAGAAGCTATAAAATGATCCTGGAATGTTATAAACCTTTCAATTTTTCTAAGAGATGGGTATTCAGAAATATCTTTGAAGAAGCTTATGCTTTTGTTCCAGAAAAATCAACTCAAAAGAGCATGATCAACAAAATATATTTAAAGATGCTGTGGTTTCAAAGAGCTGTATTTCTATAACAAGATATTCACATTATATTCAATGTTTTGTCTCTGAACATTTTTTTCAATATGACTGAGTATAGATTTAAATCACACATTGCAATGAAACGTGTCTCTTCCAATAGAGATTCATGGCTTTTCTTTGCACAACTGATTAGAAACTGAGCTCCTGAAAATTTTTGGATTTCGTATTAAATTCAGTCTTAAAAATCAACTCATTGATTACCTTGTTTAAATGAGATTGTTATGATGGGTTCACAAGACAATCATCCCTGCTTGAAAAAGAGTGACTTTTACTGAAAGAAAATTAAATTTCCACTTCTATTTTCCTTTCAAATAAACATATCTTAGAACAACAACAACAACAACAAAAAAAAAAAGGGAAAATAAATTAGGCATAAAAAAGGTATATATTGAGATAATGGGAGATCATTTCTTAGGAATTTCCTCATTGGGTGTAAACTTTGAGGAATGATGATAAATGAAAATTTTTTTGTTTTAAAGATAGAGGATAAAGACAGAGCTAGAAAATGAGCAATAATCTGCATCAAAAAATCTCCCAAAGGCAGGCTAGCTAGGTTTTCAGATCCTGCCACAATTGTACCTAGTAGCCAGTTGTAAGTTATTTTTTGAACTGTATTTTGTTTTCTTTGAACCTTTATTATACACTCAATAAATATTACCATATCATCTCACTGCATCTTTGTGAGTTTCAGAATGGATCTAATAAATTTCTGTAATTGGACAGAGTAGAGGAAATAATACGATAAATATTAAGCATGTTGACTCAAGGAGTGAAAGCGGCAGGTCCAGGGGACTAGACAAATCTGAGAGTGTAACGGAACATGGAGCAAGTGTTTAAACATTAAGAAGTCTATCAAAGGGATTCTAGAATAGGAAATTAACTTCATAATTGCTGATATTATCAGCAATGACTAAAAGTTGGCTCCAAGTGAATGAATTTCCCTGTGTAAATTATTGGAAGAAATTATAGCATTCATTTCTTGACTATGTATTAATTGTATTATGTATTAATTTCCACTTCATTTCTGATCAATTTTCTACATACTTTTCTCATTTTCATTATGTTAAAATTTAATAATAAACAAGCGAATATAGTATTTTTAAATCCATAACAATTATAGTGGAAAGCACAAATCTGAGTACTAATCCTATATTTTCCACAACATACATAAAATGTCTTTCCTTATTGGTTGTAATTATAAAAGTTAACCACCACATTCACATCACAACATTGTATTAAATTTTTTTCCCAGATGACTACTGTTTTAGTTTGCTAAGATGCCAGAAGTAGATAACATGAAATAGGTTAGCATTTAAAAGTGTGAATTAATTTGGTTACAAGCTTATGTTTTCAAAAATGAGAAGAAATGTCCACATCAAGTTACCACCAGGAGATGCTTTCTCCCCAAAGGCTGGGTAGTATATCTATTGAAGTCCTCTTATCACATGGCAAGGCACATAGGGGTATTTGTTGATCTCTCCCTACTCTTCCAGGTTTCCATGCTTTCAGCTTTTCTTCTGTGGCTTCTTCTTTCTTTCTTTGTATTCATCCCATTTATAAAGGACTCCAGTAAGAGGATTAATTTCCACCCTGGGCCATGATTTAACTGAAGTAACCTAATCAAAGTGTCCTACGTATATGTTATAGATATGTCAACAATAGTTTTAAATCCACAGGAATAGATTAACCTTAAGAACCTGATTATTTCATGCAGTTACAAACCACCATAACTCACTCTCTGAACCTCAAGAAAGCATGTTTTTTTTTCCATGTGTAATATATACTCATTCCATCACAGTATCCCAAAATCCAAAATTCATTCAGTAACAATGCTATGTCGTAAGTTTCATCAAACTCAATTACAGGTGTTGTCTGTCCTGGGGAACAATTCCTGTCAGTCTGTAGACCTGTGAAATTTAGAGAACAAGTTATCAACTTCTAGTATATTAAGGAGGGTCAGAATAGGATAAACATTTCCATTCTCACAGGGAGAAATTGGAAAATAAACAGAGGTAATGAGTCCCCCAAAATTACAAATCCCTGTATGGCATATCCATTAGATTTCAACATCTAAGAGTCATCCATGGAATTATGTTTTCCCCTGTGGTCTGAAGAAGTAGCAGCCTCACCTAAAAACAAGGCAACAAGGGCTTGGGCAGTGGCCATGCTCTCCCCAAACATTGATGTGAAGACCAAAACATCTTTGAATATTGGCGTGATGGAAAGGCTCTCAGCTCAACCCTCATCAGGCATCAAGGAGGTGGCCAAATTCAAGGATGCACCTTCAGTAAGCATTTGGATAGTGGCCAGCTTGGGAAATCTGTGGTGGTAAAACTATTCCTAAATGATGGGGCAGAAGTCCTGCCCTTTCTAAGCTCCAGTGCATATTCAATATTTATGCACACCTGGACAGGTCTGCTCTCTAAGCACGAGAAGATGTCATCAGTCCATATCTCAGCTCCCATGGTTCTGCCTTTGAAGTTATTTTTCCTTCACTCTGTCCCTTTTCTGACCCTTTTAGTCCAGGCTGGCAGTGGTTCCATTCATACATATCTCACACACAAAATAAAAACTGTTGACTTTGCATGTAGTTCACAGGCGGTCCAAACAATGAGACAATAGAGCTTCCCCAATCTTTTCTGAATAAATGCATTTCCAATCCTGACTTGAACTGAAATGGTTGACTCGGTCCATGTTGATTTAAGCCCTCACATGAAGCACTAATCTTTGGAGACTCACATTTTGAAAACTCAGAATTTTCCAAACCATTAATTTCTGTGCTTTCTGAAAATTCTTGTCAATAAATTGCCTGTTTGGGAATTTGCAGCATGTTTCACCCTTATTATAGTTTTTCAAATGTTTTTAAATTTTTGACTTTACAATATAATGTGTTTCTCTAATCATATTCTCATTATCCTTGCAAGGTACTTGTGTGTAGTTTTGCAGTATATTTCTGTCAATAAGAATCATGGTTTTTGGTATAATCACAGAATTGTGCATCCATCACTGCTATAAAACTTCAAGAATTTTCATTACTCTAAAATGTCATTCAATGTATTTTCAGATGGATTATATAGTCTGTGAATATATTTCAATAAAATTGTTTTTAAAAAAAACTTAAGAAATCACAAATATTTAATTAATATAATTTTATGTAGTATCTAATATTACTATAAAATATATATCACCCAATTAGCAATAATAAAATTGTTTTAAAAGGTATTGCTAAAAGAATGAAATCATGACATTTTCCATAAGTACTATTTGATTTCTGATATCCTTCTTTATACCATCAGGCTGTTTTTCATTTATTGAAGTGTGAGAAAAGAAAAGGTCATGTGTTTGAAAGGGTTCTCTATGGAATCAGAAATTATAGGAGATATATATATATATATGGAGCTTGTTAAATTGTTTCATGTGAATATGGGGGTTATAGTTATGTCTAAACTCTGTAGGGCAGGCCACAAGCTGGGAACTCCAAAGAAGTGTTATGATGAATTTCCCAAGAAACCAAAATGCCTGGGCACTATATCCTGACCATCCAATCAAGCTCATCAGATTCTAATGAGAATTGTCCATTAAATCTGTAATGCTCTGCTTTGATAAATCTGTCACCCAGCTTCCAGTCTTCCCTGAGGAATCTGCCATCAAACTTTTTCTTGAAGGGCTTAAACCTGTTGTGTCTAATAAAACTGTTACCACTATCCTGAAGAATCAGCCCTTACTCCTCTGTCTGAAGTGATTAATCCTATTTCATGAGAAGGATGCAATGGAATGCCTAGAGATGGTTAGCTTTCAAGACACTTTTAACCAAACTCTTCAACTGTCCATCCCTGTGCTCTAAATATGTAGCAAAGTAATTATTCTTTAAGTTATATAAATGGATGTTATATGATACTAAATATCTTTTCAGTGTCATTTTTGCAAATAATTCCAGTGAGTAACAATATTATGTCACCACATTCTGCTTATGGACATGTCAGAGAAATAGTAGTATGTTTTATTTAACCTCTCCTGATTCTCTTAACAACATAATTTTCTTACAATCCGTAGTCACTGATTTTCTCTGAAGAGCAAGATACCGATTTGCAAATAAAGGTATATATTGCAGCAAATCATGTCCCATTGTAGAATTCTCTACAACAGTATAATATGCTACAAAAGTGGTGGATAATATATATGGTTCTTAGCCATTTCATATAATCTGCACTGTCCAAAGTTATTCCTGTTACTAATATTTCAGGATTATTGAACTGGTCATGTTATGTTTAGCTCATTCCACTTAATGAGGAGATAGAGGCAAATAGATATTTTTTAAAATGTGATCAATATGAAAAACTAAATCAAAAGCATTTGATCAAATCGCATTTAGCCTGAAAATATAAAATAACAAACATCCATGGGAAGAAATTTGCAAACATTTAACTGGGGAAGAAGGAAAGCTATGATAGCTACAAATACATATTAAGTGGTTACTAGGTTTTAGTATTTATGTGGTTATTATTTTATATAAATTATAAAGCAACCAGGAAACTAAATAATTTTGTGTCCTTTTGTTTATGAAAAATCATGCCATACCTAGTTGCATATATAGGAAACTCTGAATGTAATTTTGAAAAATACATTGATGACTTGGTCCAAAACAAAGACAGCCTAAATTAGTTGGTTGTAATGTTGGTTTATAGAAATGGTAGAAAATAAAGAACTAAAGAAATATGATATTGGTAGGGAGCCTTTTGGGAACAATAGATCCATTCATTAAATGCAATCCCAAATTGATCAACACAATCAATGCAACACAATTAAAATTTAAGCAAACACTTTTTTTTGCAGAAATTGAAATTGTGGTTTTATAATTTAATGAAAATATAAAGGACTAAGATAGTCAAAATAACTTTGAATACATAATATAAAGTTAGAGATCTCATATAATCTGATTTTAAAACTTATCAAATATCTAAAATAAGCAAATGAGTGTGGTATTGTTGAAAAGATGGGCAACTTGATCAATAGAACTGAATAGAGTACAGAAATAGATTCACAACATATGTGAAGATTAGTTGAACATCAAGGACTTGAAGGATGCTGAGGTGGTGATTACATGACATTCCTATTCTATTAATCTATTTGGCCTTTGCAGAAAACAGATGAATCTTGGAGGATGACATGGATTACTATAAACTAAACCATGTGATTACTGTAATTGAAGCTGCTAGTTTCAGATGCTTAGAAAGAGGCCACATTTGAGCCACAAGGATTTAAAGAAGTAACTCTTAGGCAATGTATAATACTAGGCTAAGTTTCAATTTCCCAAGAAAAGGTTCATAAATGCAATCATCAATATCAAAGGCCTGGCGTAAAAGTCTATCTTCCTTCTCTAGGCACTGCCCTTGTACTTGGAAGATTCTTTCCATCCTATTATAGAATATATCAGAAGTCCACAGGATGGGAATTCAATTTTCTTTCAGTCATTGTGTGGGTCTCCACCCACTGAGACAACACCCTCCATGAACACCTGAATACATTCATATGCTTGGGAGGCATACCCCAGGTGTATTCTTCGCCATACGTATCCCCATTACTGATACACCACACCAGTGACCCTCCCCTACCACAGCTGTGAACCTTCTGTGATCCAAAACATCTCCAAAATGAATTCAGCAAAGAATTAATAAGATAATGAAACAATAATATTTTTAAAAATTACAAGTAAAATACAAAAAATTTTAAAAAATTGAAATAATGTAAAATTTTCTAGACATTGTGTCTTTTGTCACTATGAGATGTTTTGTTTTGTATATACAGTGACATTTTCTTTTGTATATTCCCAGAGTGTCTTATTTTTTCTCATTTTATCTTCAAAGAAGCTTTAGGTTACAGAAAACTCACATAGAAAATATAAGGGCTTCCCATATACCTAACGACCTCACCCTTTGCACTTACCACTATTAATAATATTTTACATGTGGATGGTACATTTGTTACAATTGATGTATAAATATTGAAGCATTACTACTAAACACCGCCAATGGACTATATTATGGTTTATTATTTTGCACTATACACTCTTATAGGTTTTGATAAAATTGAAAATCACCTGTATACATTATTGCAAGATCATGCAGAACAATTCTAATGCCCTAAAAATGCCCTATGTTCCATAGAGTCTATTCTTCCTTACCCTTCTGCTCAGAACCTATGTTAACCACTAAGTTTCAATTTCTGTAGAATAAGACTCATAATTACTTACAATATTATTAAGGGCTTGATATAGTGGTCTGTTTTCTTTTATTAGGCATTGCCTATGTTCTCAAGGGATTCTTATCCCTCTAACTGAGAACACAGCAGGACACCCCACGATAGAAGTTTAATTTTTCTTGATTATTTTTTGGGTCTCCACCCACTGAAATAACACACTATGACAAGAGGAACACTTACATATTCCACAGAAGCATGCCCAGTTTCTCTTAACCTGTATATCCCCCCACACTGACACCCTACACCAGTAATCCTCCCTTGCCATATTTGCTAAAAGAACATTCCCAATATTGTATTTCCAACCACAGACCTGCAAATCCCCAGAGTTCACCTGCTCCTTCCCCCAACCCTACCCCCAGTTCCATGGATAGTCCACCCCAACCCCCTACTTACTCTCCCTCAAAACATTACCACCAAACCCAATCACATCACTGCACCAGTCTCACGCTCATCTACTGCTGAACCACACAAATCCACCTTATCAATGAAATTGACCATATGAGAATTGGCTCACCACCCTCTCCTCCCTTTCTGTCTCCTGTAAACATATCTTCCACACTCTAGCTCTGTGAGTTTGCTCAATTTGCTTAATTCATATCAGTGAGGTCATGCAATATTTGTCCTTCAGTTCCTGACTTGCTTCACTCAACATAAGGTCTTCCAAGATTCATCCATGTTATCCCGTGTGTTAATACTGCATTTCTTCTTACAGGTGAGTAATATTCTATTGCATGTATTTACTACAATTTGTTTATTGGTTCATCTGTTGATGGAAATTTCAGTTGTTTCTAACTTTTGGCAAGAGTGAATAATGCCATTAAGAAGAACATTGGTGTGCATATATCTGTTTATGTCTCTGCTTTCAACTCTTCTGGCTATATACCCAGCAGTAGGATTGCTTGATCACATGGCAGTTCTATAGTTAGCTTCCAATGGAACCATCAAACTGTCCTCCATAATGGCTGCACCATTCTACATTCCCACTGGCAGTGGATAAGGGTTCCCATAGGAATAATGAAATCAATTTTCACGTAGATTCATGGAAGAAATACTGTTTATACTGCAGAATTTCCAGACTGAATTCACCAAAGTGACAGGGTACAGTTCTCTTTCTTTACATAGTTGTGTTTCTATACAGAGTAGTGTTTCTATACAGAGATAATGAATAATTAGAAATAGATATCTGAATTTGATTAAAAGGAGAAAATATTTGATTATATACCAAGTAAGAGAATAAATTTTTCAAAAATTATCTGTCGAACTACCCTACATTCTGAAACATAAGAAAATATGTGAACTTAAGTTAATAATACAATTTTTAAAACATGCCATTATCAATTGTAACGAATGTTTCACAACCATACACCTTTTTGGCTGTTGGTTGGCTGTATATCAGAATCTTGTATTTTATATACAATTGTTCTGTAAACCCACAACTTTTCCAATAAAGAAAAACTTTAAAAATATGAATAGTAAAGGATGTAAAACTGTATCCATATAAATAAAAGCAAATAAATAAACCTGTGTAAAATAGTACTATTAGAAAATTAGATCCCGGGGCCTCCTTGTGAGGGCACGCTGGCCTGAGCGGTGGGGTGGGCTGATGCAGCAAAGCAACCTCACAGCAGGAAGCGGGTGTGGCTCAATGGATAGAGCTCCCATTTACCATATGAGAGGCCCCGGGTTCACTTCCCAGGGCCTCCTTGTGAGGGCAGGCTGCGCCTGTGGTGCGGTGGGCTGATGCGGCAGGATCTCACACCAGGAGGGAGATAAGCAGACACAGAGAAGACACCCAGCGAATGGACACAGCAAAACACAAGCAGCAAGGGGGGGATAAATAAATAAATAAATAAATCTTAAAAAAAAAAAAA
>JAQZBX010097853.1:0-11646 GCA_029593785.1 Cabassous unicinctus | reverse complement strand
AAGCATTTTATTAGAGAACTTTTTAAAATACTGTATACCTCTTAAAGAAATAACATTACTTAATTGTCTTTGGACATGAAATCATTTAATCTATCCATCCTTGTTTATTGGATACTAAGAAGAAACAAGCAAGTCCCAAAATAAGTAGAAGCTGTTATAGGCTCAACCACATACTTTCCCATCCACACCTAATTATGGCACTGAGGACACAGCTCCACAGGACTCCTAGTGTGAGGCTTGATGGATGTGAAATGGTTTCAGGCCATCTCAGTGAACCCTCTCTTCATAGTAAACATGTGCAGATAGGGGAAGAATGTGAGGAAAAAAACCGATAAATGTAAGGCAAGCAAAAGAAATGTAACAAACATTTAATCATTATCATTAGATAGCAGTGTAGGGAACAGAGGCATGATGAATTTAGAAGAGATTTAAAGAGTGATTGACATGGTTTTGAAAATGGGCATAACTCTTTAATTTCAGAGAAAAGAACTCATAAAACTATCAGGTCATTTAGGAATGGATATGAATAAACTCGAGGTTGCCAGTTTCAACAGCTGTGTAACCAATGTTTCTCTGCATCCTCTAACTCAAGTATCCTGTTAAATGTTCCTTCTTGCAGGCAGCCAGTGGGAGTTCTTCCAGGGAACCTACAAACTGGGCGTCATCAAATATGCTTGGAAAAGCAGCCACTGAGCCATTGGGGGTAAAGGGAAACTGAAGTCTTTATCTGCAGAGGAGTGTCCACCAGCATAATCCTCTGAAAGAACCCCCAGATCAATGGTATGATATACCATTGGACGCTCATAGCCGAACCTTGCTCTGGTAGGAGAACACATCATTCTTACAAGAGTCATATAAAATGATTTCAGTAATCAGTTACTTTTTTATTGTGTTGAGTTTTTCTCACTTTGTCCTGAAGTGAAATATGTGCAAAGATAAGAAAATTGAGCAAAAAATGTAAATCTTATCAGAGCCACAATTTAGGTATTGACATGGGAAAGGATGACCTTGTTACCATTGGGTCTGAGTATTGTAAGCATCAAAATTAAGGTTGCATGATTACAAACATATTGTTGTGAGCCCACAATACTGTGGGAGAAGACCCCATATTTTCAGATTTTCACAAAGGCAATGGTATGATGTGAAGTAATTCAGCAGCCATCTCTCACAAATCCACAGATCCTTTTACTCTGGAAGCACATGACCCAGTTGCCTTTACTCTACTCCATGGTGACAGTAATCCAAAATGGTTGACCACCATCTCATTGAAGGTCTTTGAACTCATTCCTTCATCTCTATATGTTTGTGCTTACTCCCATGGAAAATGAAAACTAAAAATAAAAGACTTTCTGAACATACACCATGGAAAACTTAAAATCATTTAAAAAGTCAACAGAGAGTGCATTATTAATAAAGCAAAAACATGGCTCAAAAATGAAGCTGCTACAAACACCTTGGAATGATGTCTCTGAAGTAAGGTAGTTATGATCATAACTAAATAACAATTGAATGAACTCCTTCATTATATCCAACTCTAAAATCATGGGAATTTCCCTTTAGCCAGTATGTTAGTTCAACCAGAAGATTCCTTGGAAATCTTCCAGATTTAGGAATACTCTCTGAATTTCTAGAAAATGCTGGCAATAAAAAATGCTGTATGTTTAACAAACCATATTTAGAGAAGCACAACTTGGTAGTAGGTAAAGATGTTCTTCTTCCCCTGATGTCTAGAGAATAAACATGTTTTATTATGAAGTTGTCAGTTTCTCTGAAGCATGGATGCTTGCCCGCTGTATAGACAGCTCATGGGCTTTTCTCTTGGGATAACCTGCTCCACCAGAAAATTCTTATTTAATACAAGATGGGCAAAGAAGGACATCCTAGGAGACCAATGTATTGTCACTGCTAAAGTCATAAATTTCACCACTTGATATATTATTTTTTAGACTATGAAATTTTAATAGTAATTCCAAAAATATTCTCAAGGCTTTATTGAACATGTGTACAGTCCTTTAACCATCCACCAATCCATCCATCCATCTATCTATCCATCCCTCCATCCATCCATCCATCCATCCACACATGTTTCCATCTGTGGTCTTAGCTTAAATCCCAGTAATGGTTTCTCATTATTTTTAAACTAATTCCAAATTTCTTAACACAGTTTACAAGGCTCAGTAGTAATAATTTCCCCTTGCTTATTTCTTCAGTTCTAGTTGCTCCAATCTTGCTTAGTGTTTTATTTATGTTCCTCACATTTCAGTTCCATACACATAATGAGACCTTTTAGCCTAGTCTCTACTCACACTGGAATATTCTTCTCACAGTGTGCCTTGTTTCTGTACTTCTTTTCTCAGAAGCCTTGCCCAAACTGCCAGGAGGAAACAAATCCATCTTTAATGATGCTGTTTATTTTACTTCCTACCACGTAAAAACAATTGAAAACTCACATATCAATTTTTAATGCTTGGCTTCCACTCTAGATTCTGGATTTTGTGATGGCTGGAAATGAGAATATTTTCATGATCTTATTTCTAGTACTGAGTAGACTGTCTGATAAACAACAATTGCTCAATAAATATTAACTGAGAGAATTATTTGAATCCCTCCATCCATAATGCTTTATTTCAACCAAAATTTACTTCATTTTGAAATACTTTATTATGAACTTATATAAAACTTTAATAATATGACATAATTTTTTGTGTAAATAAGTTACTTCATTAGTAGAGTTCATAATGTCTGTGCCATGTCTCCTAATAATTTTATTCCTCAATAACCAAAATCACAGACTGGATGAAATCAAATACTAAGTGGGTAAAATGTATTTAGCAATTATTATACAAAATATCATTCCATAGTCATTTCTTGAGTGCTCATCTTCTTCTGGTCATTAAATAGAGATGTGATGTGGAACTTGTCTTCAGGTAGATTACACACTAGCAAAAGAGAGATAAAAGATTTTTAGCCAATTCAGTGCCACATATTCTGTTGCCATGTAAGAAAAAAGAGCAGGCAATATTTAAACTGACACTTTGAAAGAGCAAAAGAGCAATCTGAAGAGAATACATTTTAAGAGTTTTGAGATAAAAGTTAAAAATTAGCCAGTAATATGAGGAAAGGTAGAAAAGAAACATTTCATGGAAAAGAACTACAATGGACAAAAATACAAGGCAGGAAAAAGCATATTATATGTCTTCAAGATGTTTTGCAAGGCTGGAGCTTAGAGGGGGAATGTGATAATGTTCAGAAAGTCAGAAGTGCAATCAGAGTATGAGAATCATAGAATGTTATTTGACATCATCCTGTATTAAATAAGCTCATCAAAAATTGAAGTAAAGTGGAAATATTTTAGCTTTTTCTTATTTTAATAGAAAACTTATACTTCATTTCTGAGGAAAGAAAGAAAGAATCTATTGCCCATAGGAGACTTCAAAGCTATTGTTGTTATTCTGTATCATAGGTTGCGTGGTAATGACATGGATTTTTAGTTATCATTATCATCCATATATATATGCTAAATATGGATAAATAAATTAGAACTGCAGATAAATAATGCATATTGAATGCATGGAATTATCTCATCTACCTCCCAATGTGACCTTTATGGAATAATAAGTTATTAACCATAAATGATTAAGTGAATGGTATAAAGAATTTTTGGAAATGAGTTATAGATGCAATGTGATAACAAAATCAAAAGAAAAGCAAATCTCAATGATTTTGACAAATTAGTTCTAAACTTTATATGGAAATTCAATGGGATGGAAAAGTTAAACCCTTTTGAAAAAGAGGGAAGAAGTGGAGGAACCTGTTGTACCATAATATGAAGACATCCTATAATTACAACTCAGTGTGTGTGATATCAGGATACAAATAGGAAAATGGGCTAATGGAAAGAAGGAAAAGCCCTGAAACAGGAATACTCATCCATGATTTATGACCAGATTGGCATGGCAGATCAGTGGAGGAAGGACAAATTTTTTAAATGCTTAGTCCTGGGACAATTATTTTGCATATAAGATTTAATTTTACATCTGTCTCAATATTACACAATAAAATGCCAAGTCAATTACATGCAAAAAGTTGAAGGAAAGAAAATAAAAATAATAGAGTAATATTGGTGTTTATTATCATATGTTGTTTCTTCTTAAACAAGACACAGAAGTTAATAGCAACCATGAATAAGATTGAGAAATTTATGACAGAAAAATTAAGACGATCTGATTAATGAAAGACAATACAAAGAAAGTTAAAGAGACACTAATTGGTTAGAGAACGCTTTAACAACATATATAAATGACTAAGGACTTGTGTCCAGCATAAATTAACACCTAGAAATCAGTACAAACATACAATCTTATAGGAAAATTGGGCAAGATAATTGAACAAGTACTTCATAAAAGAAGTCAGTTAGTAAAAGAAAGTTTCACAGAGGGAAATCTAAATTAAAACTAAAAGGTGATAAAATTACTTACCTACATATAAGATTTAAAAAATGTAAAAAGCAGTAAACATGATGTGCAAAAATGATGTGAAGAAATAAATACTGGCATACACTGACATTGGGATGACATAATGGTGTAACTGTTTAGGATTCATTTTGGCATTTTGCATCAAAGTTGAATATGTGCATAGAATATGGCCCAATGATTCTGCCAACAACTTACCTAGAGAAACCTGGGCATGTATGCACAATGATACATGAAAGAATAATGTATACAGGGAAATTGTGGGAAGATGGTCAATTAGAAAGCTCCAGGAATCAGCCCCTCCACCAGAATAACTAAGTATTAAACAGGGAGGAACTGTCTGAATCAACTATTTCAAAATTTTGGAGTCCAGTGGAACACTGTGCTGCACCCAGGGTAGAACTGGAGGAAGATGTGTCTGCTGGTATCTCCCTTCTCTTTCAAGTGTCCTTGTTTCCAGCTGTTTGCTTCCATCATTTTCTCTCTGTCTCAATTTCATTCTTTTCTAAAGGACTCCCATAAGAGGATTAGGGCCCACCCTGAATGAGATGAGTCACATCTTAACTTAAGATCCTACTCACCAATACCCTACTTACAGTGTGTCCACACCCACAGACATGGATTAACATGAAGAGTATACTTTTATGGGGTAGATATAGCTTCAAATCATTAGACTCCTGTTCCAATTCTTTGGAAGAGTTTGAACAGGATTGGTCTTATATTTCTTGGAATGCTTGGAAAAATTCCCTTGTGATATAATATGGTCCTGGGTTTTTCTTTGTTGGGAAGTTTGTGATGACTCATTTCTTTACTATTTATTGATTAGTTGGCATCTTCTGTATCTTCTTGAGTCAATCCAGGTATTTTTTATGTTGCTAGGAATTTGTTCATTTCATCTAGCTTATCTAATTTGTTGATGTACAGGTTTTCACAGTATCCTCTTATAGTCCTATTTATTTCAGTGTGGTAATAAAAAGAGACAGTAATAATGTTCCTCTTTTCATTTCTAATTTTAGTTAGTTTTGTCCTATCTCCTTTTTCTTTGAAGACTAGCTAAACATTTGTCAAATTAACTCATTTTTTGATTGATGTAATATACTGTTTTTTGATTCTCCATTTCATTGATCTCCATGCCAAGCTTTGTTATTTCCTTCCTTCTTCTCCTCTTGGGTTTTGTTTGCTCTTTTTTTGCTAGTTCTTCCAGTTTTGTGGATAGCTCTCTGTTGTGGCATTTTTCTTCTTTTTTTATCTTCTTTTTTTATTTTTTATTAGAGAAATTGTGAACTTACAAAACAATCATGCATAATGTGCAGAATTCCCATATATCACCCATCCACCAACACCTTACATTGCTGTGGAATATTTGTTACAGATTTTGAAAGAACATGATCAGACTATTACCACTAACTATATCCATAGTGCACCTTTGGTATATTTTTTCCATACATACACCCGCTATTATTAACACTATGCATTAGTATTGCACATTTGTTATAGTTCATGAGAGAACAATCTCATACTATACTGTTAAACACAGTACATCTTCCAGCACATGGTTCATTGTGTTATACAGTCCCATGCTTGTACATTCTATCCAAAGTGTGCACTCAGTGGCTCTCACTTTCATCACATAGTTGTGCTATCATTGCCCCACTAAACCTTTGAAATTTTCCTTTGTCCAAAGAAAAACTTCCATACCCCCCCTATTAGTGACACTTAGTATTAACATAGCCAAGTAAGGAAACAATATCAAAGTGGAAAGAATGACTGAATATACCAAATGTTGTTGCCATGTCAAATACACCAAGACACAGGATATTTCAATGAGGATGTCAATGGTGAATTTGACACGAACAGTATTTTGGGAGTGGTAGCTAATGGATGAATTGATGTAATCAAGTAAAGATGTCTCTCTTGCAAGAGAGAAAATAAATGATGTGATAATTAGTGAGCAAGGTAAAATAAGGATTTTTAAAAATTAGATTATAACAACATGTTATGGTGATCAAATGATCTAGTATAAAGAGAAATATTAATGATGCAGGAGAGAGAATGAATTCCCCAAGCAATCTCCTTGAGATGGCAAGGGAGATGTGATCCAGGCCAGAAGTGGGAGAACTGGGTATATAAGGAGTCTGAAAAGTTCAACCATCAAAACAGGTGGAAAAGCAGAGTATATGAATGCTGATGCTGGCAGATAGACAAATGTGGTGGTGGGTGTACCCTGATGTTCTGTCTGTTTGGATTTTCTATAAAAATACATGATGTAAGAAAATAAATATTAGTAATAGAAAAATCAAAAGTCTTATAACCCATCACCAAATGCATGATATGGTAAAGGGTAGGGGAAGAAATTTAATGTGCATTATTTGCCCCACTGTTCAAGAGATAGATATTTCAATTTCTGTGAAATAAAAAAACTTTACTTAAAGATTAAAAAACAGAAATAATAGCCTAGTGAAATTACTTCTCAAATACAAGATAAAGAGGAAAGAAAGCAGTTCATTGAGGAAAAGGCAAAAAACAAAACAAAACAAAAAAAACAACTATAACAAATTACATAAAGAAAGGATTAAAATAAGGTGAAAGAAGACAAAACATGTCGGGCCAGACATTTAATAGGTGCTCACAAAGATGAGTTCAATAAGTAAATCAGTCTCTTAAAGCAACACACAGAGCAAGATGAATTTTCCTATTAATCAAAATATGCAGGTCCCAGATTGAAAGAAAAAGACAAAAACAAACCTATACTCAAATATATATCACCTATGTGAAATTTATGAATATGAATTAACCTAAAATAAAGTGAATGAAAACTAAAAATAAAAGAATAGAAAATAATTGAAGTATCAGAAAAATGCAGTAAAATTCTGATTTCCTAATAAAAATCAGAAACAGGCAAAAAAGGGCAAGATTGATTGATAAAATATTAAGTCAACAATGAATATGTAGAATTACTGGGAATTTTTGTCTCCAGCAAGCATCAAATTATGTCAATAACTAACTACTGAAACTGATCACACAAAAATTAAAATATTTTATAAAAAGAAAAAAAAAATTAACTTTAAAAAATTTAAACAAGAATTTTAAAATGTAGAAAGTATATGACACATAAAGCAAATACCCAATAATTTAATAAGAATTTCTTAAATTTCTTATATTCAAGAAAATAATTAATGTTCCTATGGAGAATGTATTTGTGGTATAAAGAAGAAAATTACAAAAGAAGATATAAAAATAGGCTAAAATAGGAAGAGATGGGCAATATTTATATCCTTAAAATTGCTAATAAAATATTACATTAATGTTCACCTACTAGAAAGGTAAAGAATAAAAATCTAATATTGGTGAAGATGGGTCAAGTATGTAATCTTGGTCATTTTTTCTTGTTTTATGTATCAACTAAAATTTCCTTGGAATAAAATAGGTTAAAGCGAAAAATGTCTTAACTGTTAGACACAGTAAATAATTTAACTTGTGGAAATTTAAATTAAGAAAAACAATCAGAAGGAGATGAAGGAAGGAAAGAGGGAATAGCAAGGAGAAAGAGAGCGAGAGGGAAGAAACTTTCATGCATTGTTGGTGGGAAGGTAAAATGATACAAACACTATGGCAAGAGATCTGTCATATTCTTAATAAAACTAAACATAGAACTACTCTCTGACCCAACCAATCCACTCCTAGAAATTTACTGGAAAGGAATGAAAACAAAAACACATGCAAAAGAATGTCCCTAGAAGATAGCCCAAATGTCTATCAATAGGAAAATGGATTAACAAACTGTTGTCTATTTATCTAATTCGGTAGTTTAAAAGAATGAAGTCTCATAAGGCAACAAAATGGATTTGCCTCAAAAACCTTAGGCTTATTGAAAGAAGACTCAAAAAAGAGTTTGATTTTATTTACATAAAGATCTAGGATAGCATAATTAACCTTTGGTGGGAAAATCAGGAGAATGGTTGTCTCTAAGAGGAAGGGTGAAGATAAGGCTCAATTGGGAAGGGACATGATATAACATTCCAGGGTGAATTGGGGTTGCACAACTACATACACTTATCAGAACTTGGTGGATATGCCCTTAAGATTTTTTTTCATGGCCTGGCATTTAAATTTCACACCAAAAGAAAAAGTCTTAGGCTAGATTGGATTCTAATAATGATATACGTGGTGAGGTTGAAGTGAATGGATAAGTTTTATTTAATTTGAAATACTTCAAAGAAGTTAGATGGATTGACGGGTGAATAGACGGATAGATAACTGATTAACAAAGTATAAAATTGGTAGAATATGTCACCATAAAATTCTTTTATGTTTGCTGTCACAGAAATTTTCCCAATAAAATATTAGGGAAAAAATACAGATTCAATTTTTTTCATTTATGAATATTGATGTAAATAATCCAAATAAACTATAGCAAATATCATACAGTTAAATGCTACAAGAATAATAAATCTATCTCTATTGATTTTAATTCCAGTAAAGTAAATATGGTTCTATATTAGAAAATCTAGTAATGAAATTCTAAAAAAGGCATTGATTACATTAATAAATTAAGCAAATGCGATTACCTGAATATACCCTTGAATGGAAGGTTAACGCCTATCAGGGTCTTTACTCCTTCTTAAGACACTTAAAGATTTCATTTCTTGCTTTGAATCCTCCTTGTAATACAAATTTAATAAATTTATTGTAGTATATTACATCAAAGATTAATGAGAGTCTGGACACATTACTATGGGCTTGTCCCTCATAACCAGGATTGATGAGATGTCTCTGCTCCCAGAAATGGGATGTAGTTTCCCACCTTGAGTATCCTATATAGCTAGCAAGATGTGCAAGTGAAAAGTGCCAATGGCTTCCCAGAGGTCAGATGGCTCATGGCCCCTCAACTTCCTTTCCTGTGTTTTTATGTAAGAAACTGTAATTACAAGTCATAATAATTTTTAATTTCTTTTATTTTTAAAAAAGCATAATATCTTTGTTTATGCTATTGTCATTCATAGTTTGTATTATGCCCTAAATCCTATCTTAATGTTAATTATACTTGGTACAGGGAAAACCTATTGTGTTTTAAGAATTTAAATATCAATGCAAACTTAACAACTATACTGCAAATAGAGCAACACTCACAAAGATAATCTAATCTAATTCAACATTGTTTCCTAATTAATGTCTTAAGTAAAATATAAAGAGAATAAAATTTCCTTAATAGGAACATGTCTATATTTCTATTTGTGCACACATGCACGAAAGTTTGAGTGTATGTTATTTGTTTATAAAATTGAAAACTAACATCAATGAACAAAGCTGAGGAATATTTCAATAAAAGAGAAAAACAAAGCATCTGGCTTTGTTAAATAATATTTTACTTTATTCAGGAGTTCTAACAACAAAGTGAAACAAAAAGATAGGCATAAATTCTAAAAATAATAGGCAAATATCATTACAGGTAGATAAAATTTTTATTTAGACAACTTAGAAAAATCAATTGAAAATCTATTAGACACATTGGGATAATTTGGTAATGTTACTAATTATAAAATAAAAATACAAAATATAATAAAAGAACAATACTTAACGATAAAATTATAAATTATAAATTTAGAAAAGTCATAAATGCAACAACATGAAAATGTACAGAAATAATTTTTAACAATGTTTATGATACACATGAAGAATATACATGAACCAATGCTACACTAATATAGACCATGAAGTAATTAAAAATGCATGATATTATATAATATATTCTGGAATGTGAACTCTCAGTATTATAAAGATATTGACTCCTCCTAAATTAATTGATTACTTCTTAGGAAATAATTGAAAAATTTCCTTGCAGCATGGCTTATACTCAAGAAAAATCTCTTATAACAATCCGAATTGGATTAGGCAAATAAATTGTGCTTTAATTTCATACAATGTAATATTAGGCAGCCATTGAAAATAATATCTTAATTTTCAATATATTAGTGTCCACTATATTTATATTTTAGTAGGAAATTCTAATTTTAAAAAAATTATATTGTGGTATATCATACTATAGCTCACCCATGTGCATTGCCCCTTCCACATCACTCCATGCAGTAGTATTATACATATCTACCTATTTAATTCAGGTATGGTCATATTACTTCCTTTGACCAATGAATTGTGAGTGTAAATGATATGCATTGTTTCTAGCAGAAGTTTAAATTCACCCATGGCCCCCTTTCCCTCTGCTATGTTTGCCAAGACATGGTGATCCAGATAAAGTCTGTTTCATCAGCTTTGGTCCGGAGGGAAGATGATATAATCCAGTGCAAGGGGAATCACAATGATCTATAGATTCAACACAATACAATACAATCCCCAGAAATCTTTTGGTAGGACTTAAGAAGCTGATTCTAAAATTAATAGGAAAATGAAAATGGCCTAGAAGAGTCAAAACAACCTTGATAAAGAACAATCTAGGAAGACAAAAAATACCTGATCTCAAAACATGTATATATAATATTCAAGACAATGTGAGATTTAGACTAAATATAGATAAAATAGAGTCCAGAAATAGACCCATGCAAATATGGTCAGTTGATTTCAAAAAAGGTATAGTGGTAATTTAAAGAAGAAAATAAAATCTTTTCAATGAACGTAATTGAAACAATAGAATATGGAAAAATGTGAATCTTCACCTCTACTTCATACCATGTACAAATATTAACTTGAAATGGATCATAGACCTAAAAGCTAAACTGAAGCTCTAAAACTTTTAGAAGAAAACATAGGAGATAACATTCACCAAAACTTATATAACGCCATATAAAGGAAAAATGGATAAGTTGGACTTCATCAATATTTAAAAAACCCTGCTTCTAAAAAGACACTTTTAAGAAAATGAAAAGGCAAGCCACAGAATGGGACATACTACATTCTACACACACACACACACACACACATATATATATAAAACAAAGGAATTACATTCTGTATATGAAAAACGCTTATACCTCAGTAACAAGATAACATACAATCTAATTTAAAAATGGGCAAATGATTTGACAATTCACAAAAAGTATGAATAAGCAATAAACATATAGTTTAATAAGCACTAAAGCCTGACCTAATCATCAGGGAACTATAAATTAAATTGTGATGCTGTCTTATCATTACACATCCATTAGAAGTGCTTTAATTA
>JAQZBX010097852.1:0-11644 GCA_029593785.1 Cabassous unicinctus | reverse complement strand
AAAAGGCCCGAGCATTTCAACTGCCCCTCCTCACCCTGCCCCAAAAATGTCCAGTGGCCACCGGCTCCACCTCACTGTTACAATTTCTTCCATTGCCTGAATCACAATATGTCTACAACAGAACACCACCAAGTCCACTCTAGTCCACAGCTCCTCCCCCCATCATGAGGGGACTTGGAAGGTGATGTCCACTCCACCTAATTTCTATTTTTTAATCCAAGTGGTGAGTACATGAGAGGATGCCTTTACTATTTATTAATATTCTTTAATATTATTATTTAAGCCATACAGATATGTTTTATATATGATTTTGTTCACATATTTCACTGTTAACTAATCATCCCTGTTAAACAATTGCTGGATGCCTGGAAAATTATATAGTCCAGGAGCAAATGCAGAATTAGAGCCAGTCACCAAACTGTCTTAAACAGGCGCTATTCAGCCATGGATATGGTCAGCCGGCGAGCCAGGCCACTGAAAGAAGGACCAGCATTTGCAAGTCTCCTTTCATGGTAGAAGCTGAACTGGAAAAGCTTCATGCTCATAGGGCAGCATTGCCAGGCTACAGCAGTGCACTCGTGGACTGGAATTGGTTTTAGGAGATGCTGATAAGTGCTGTAATTATGGAGGCTTTAAATTGCATTTTTATGACGATGGTGATTTGATTAACCAGAAAACAGAAGACACATCTAAGGAAGCCTACCGGAACATCACCTCATTATTCAAGTGCAATGAACTCCAACTAATAATTATGAGAGGCCTTGGGAGGCTTGGAGAAGAATAAGACATGCCATTCTCCGGAGGCACTTGATTGATTCCTCAGATTACAAAATTCAAGCCACTGAGATTTCTGAAAACATTGATTTAGCTGGAAGAGCCCAGGGAGCACTCATGGCTTGTACTGGGAATGAATAAAGAATCAAGGAAACCGGCCAGGTTGCCTGTTGCAGCTCTTACACCAGGGCATAGTTCAAGCTCCACTGCTATTTTATTTTACGAATACAGCTATTTTTCAAGGGTGAAACGACAGACTTCATCCCTCTCGCGCCCATTCATTACAACACACACCTGTGACCCTGTGCCGTTTGTTCCGACGTTTTGCATGATTTGCACAGGCTCTGAGAAAAACGCTAAACTAGGACTTGGATTATTTATTTTCTTTGAAAATTATAAGCAGTGAAACACATCCCCACAAAGATGAAAATAAATTATTTTTGTTACAAGGTTTTTGAGGAAGAACCATGGTAGGTTTGTTTTTTTTTTTTTGAGGTACCGGGTGGGGGGGTGAGGGATTGAACTTGGGACCTTGTTTGTGGGAAGCTGGTGCTCAACCACTGAGCCATATCAGCTACTCTGAGTCTGTTTTTTCATTTGTTTTGCCTGTTGTTTGTTTTTTGTTGTTTATTTGTTTGTTTTTTAGGAGGCACCGGGACCCCCCATGTGGGAAGCAGGCACTCAACAGCTTGAGCTACATCTGCTCCCCATGATATATCTAAGTATGTGGGTCTGAATCCTACTAACTGTAGTAACATTGGGCAAAATAACAAACTCACTGGGTCTTGCCTGCAAAATGGGATTAATAGCAGAATCTACCTCATAGGGTTTTCCTGAGGATTTAATGAGACAATGCATGTAGAACATTTGGTGCATACAGTAAGTGCTCAATATACATTAGTTCTATTTTGGGACTGCTGATAGTCAGTAGAGAGCCTCTATGCTTGGTTCAAAATACCCCACAGGAGACTAAACTTTCTGCGTCTCTTCCACTGCAGGTGGCAAGCTTAGCCTTTACACCCTCGTCTACGCTTTTTGACACCTGTCCGTTGTCAGGCAGAGAGGGAAGAAAAGGCATGCTCCTACAGTCTGGGGCGCATGCTTGGGCTGGCAGTGGTTTAAGCTAAACCTGACTGGTTCCACCACCTCTGCGATTTTCATCACAAGAAAGAGGAAAACAAACATTAGAAAAACAGGGCAGATATCAGCTACGTGTTAGCTTTAAGAAACAGGACATTTCCAGGACTAGAAGACTTATTACCCAGGACGTCGAGACTTTCCCCATGTGATTAAAAATTTCTTCCAGGAATCTTTGCAAAAGCATGGACAACGGGAAAAAGCTGGCAGCCTGGCGACAGGGAAATGTCCTGATTTGAAAAGCAAGATTTTAAAGAAGAAAATAGAACTCTGGAAGTTAAAATCCAAAACATCTGATATCAGTCTCTGGCAATATTGAAAGAATGGAGTGTGTTGGTTTCCTAAAAACCCTGGTCATTTTCCCATGGCAAGGAGGAGAGAGGAAGTCACGCAAACCGCAGGCCTGCAAAGAGAAGAGATCGCAGGGCCAACCCCACACCCGCAATCTGGGTCCTGTTACTTCCCTCGGAGAAGCCCTCTTCAGTCCTTTACTTGTTCCTAGTCCAAAGCTCCCTGAAGACCGATGCTGTCTAATTCACCTAGGTATCCCCACACTTGATTTAATATCTGGCACAAATTAATGTCTGTTGGGTGAATGAATGTCAAGTAACCTGCTCAAGGTCACAGCTGGTAAGTGAGAAGATACAGGACTCAAAATTTCATTCATTCATTCATTCATTCATTCATTCATTCAAACAAGCACTTAATTAGGCATTCTCACATACCCTGTGCACAATGCAAGGAAAATATAAAATTTGATTCAAACCCTAAGGGAAAACGCTAGTTGGGGCCAGCCCACCACTCACTTCCAGGTTATATTCCTGTGATATTCAGGTAAACCAGAGTACAAAAACAGATTTTTCAAACTAACTCTGCAGAGTAAAAAGCCTCTTTCATGAAATCCTGCATCTTTTTCAATATATATTGCTTTTCTTTGTCTTCAATTTGTGAAGTGTTCACACTGTACTGTCCTATTAAAACACCCCAAAGTCAGTGAAGGACTGCGCAAGAACGAGAAGCCGCACCAGGATTCGGCAGGGCTGGATGTCGGAGAGGAGGTTCATCTCAGCGCTGGCCAGTTCGTAGCTGCCTGCTTCCTTTCGCGGCATGCCTATCTTGGCCTCCCCTTGCAATCTCATAACTGCAAAACATCAGGTCATGGTAACTTGGATGGTGAGATAACTTGGTGAGGACCCCAACCTCTCTCAAACTCAGAGCAAGTTCAGTTTATACCGTGTCCCTCAACACAAGTGGATATCAGCGATGTAGCCCCTTCTTCCTTCACTGCAGCCTCCAGAGAACTTTTCCGTATCAATTCCATCAGGTCCTGTCCTTGTCACTCACCTCTATGAAGAGCTCTGGAACTCAGCATGGCTGATATGCCGTCCTAATCTCTGCTGCAAAGTCTGTAGCTTTGGGGAAATGAGGCCCGGGAGTGAAAGGTGCTTTATGATTTGCAGTGCGTGCCACAGCAGGTCACAGATTCGGTCAGGTGAGCTTTTTTTAAAAGCCACTTGTCAATACAGTCAAAATGGTCCATCTGGTCACTCCCTTGACCCAGACAGACTGCTTTCCTGGGAAGGAGCACGGAAGTATGCACATATGGAATGCAGGGAAAATTCACATTGAATTTAAATGATAATGTTATTGAGACTCCCCAAGACACTCTTTGATGGCCAGTGGTGATAGAATGAGGGTGGAGAATGTCAAAGCCTTGGAGTCAAATCTGATTCCAGCTTTCTACCCAGAGGGGGGAGGATGATGTATCGCCCTGATTTCAGCTCCAGTGTTTCATCTGTCAGATAAAGAAGCTGCAATTCAGTGAAAGGTCATCTAAAAATATAGGCAGCCAAATGCCCGAGTTTAGAGAAAGATGACTTATTCCTTTTGATAATACAAGCTTTTGTCAATAAAGAAAAATCTGGCCTGCCAGGATTTAGAAGAATGTATGGACTTCACAGGAAATACACACACATTCCTTTACTCAATACAACCACCACCATCGTCATCACCACCTGAGGTGACAGGGTTGAGAGTTTTAGTATCAAGCCATCAGTTTTTGTGAAATAAATGTTTATTGAGTACCTACTACATGCTAGGTCAGCTATTATGCTCAGCTCTGGGTGACAAATGAGACTGACTTGGTTCTCAGACTTATGAAATGTAGAGATAGAAATAATTACAAAGTGTTAGGGAGGGAACACATGGGCTTCTGGAAAAGAGAACGGTTGCTTGATAGAGGCACGCACTATTTTTTATCAATCTGAAAGATGAGAAGGAGCCAGTTATGCAGAAAACATTAGAAAATGTCCCCAAGGCAAAAGGAGGTCTTGGCTAGGAGGAGCTGGGAAGTCAAGAAACTCTGGGAAGGTCAGCGTGGCTGGAACGAGCATGGTTTGAGAGCCTGGAGGGTTATGCAGGCGCTAGATTTCTGCGGGGCCTTGGAGAGCATGGTAAGGAATTTGAATTTTATTCTAAGAGTTTAAATTTTATTCTTAAGAGTTTTAAAGAAAAGAGTTGCAGAAAATCATCAGCTGTTGTGCGAATGGCGGGGAGACAAGCACAAGTGAAAGGGGAAAGGCCAGATAGACGTCCACTGGTCTGAGTTATGGTGTCAGTGGGCAACAACTGATCACAGATTACTCTGTTATTTCACAACGTGATTTCAAATGACACTTGAATGTAATCACAACTTATAGCCTGCTTATTTTTCAAGTTAAAGCGACTCCTTCGTGAAAGCCTTCATCAACTATCATGCTGTTTTTAAATATCCTTGAGATATTTATATATCTCTTTATATATTCTGGATACAAGTGATACAAGTCCCATGGAAGCTATTTGAATTGCAAATATTTTATTTCAGTCTGTGGCCTGCCTTTTTATTTTCTTAATGATGTCTTTTGAAGAAGAGAATTTTTTTTATTTTGATGAAGTTCAACTTATACTTTTATATCCCTTATGGTTGGTGTTTAGTGTCCCCTCCAAGAAATATTTGCCGATCCCAAAGTAACAAAGATATTCTTCTACATTTTCTTCTAGAAGATTTATAAATGTAACTTTTATTATACAATCTATTTTTGATTATTTTTTGTATATGACATGAGGTAGCGTCAAGGTTAATTTTTTTTCATACTTTTAATCAGATTTACTAGCACCATTCATTTTAATCTTTCCTTTCACTACTGAATTACCTTGACACCTTTGTCAAAATAAATTGTGTATGTGCAGGTCTATTTCTGGATTCTATTCTGAACCATAAATATATTTAGTTATCATGAAGCCAGTACCACACTGGCTTGATTACTCTAGCTTTAAAAGATGTCTTGAAATCAGATACTGTCAGTGCTTCAAATGTATCCTTCTTTTGAAAAATTGTTTTGGCTATTCTAGGTACTTTGAATTCCCATTTCCATTTTATAATCAGCTTTCCAATTTCTACAAAAAATGTTTGAATAGGATTGTGTTGAATCTATAGTTAAATTTAGGAAGAATTGACATTTTAACAATACTGGATCTTCCAGTTCATGAACATAGTATATTTTTCCACTTATCAAGGTCTTTAATTTTTCTCAGCAATGTTTTGTAATTTTAAATATCCAGCTTTTAGATTTATTTTGCTAAGTTAATTCCTTAGTATTTTATGTTTTGTTGCTTCTGTAAATGGTAACTTCAAATCTTTTATTTTCTTATTGTTTCTTGTTATTACATAGAAATAAAATTTGATTTTCATATTAACCTTGCATCCTATGATTTTACAAAATTCATTTAGTTCTAGTATGTTTTGTAGATTTTTTAGGATTTTCTATATAAATAATAATGTCATCTACAAATAAAGATCATTTTAGTTCTTCTTTTCCACATATTTCTTTTTCTTGTCTAGTTGCACTGGATAGGACCATTAATACAATTTTGAATAGATATGGTGGGAATAAACATCCCTTTATCATGTACCCAGTCAAAGGGGAAATCATTCAATCTTTCATCATTAACTATAAAATTAGCAGTAGGTTTTTTTCATACCTGCCCTTTTACAGACTGAGGAAGTTCCATTCTATTCCTACTTTAATGAGAGGTTTTATCATGAATGGGTGTTGCTTTTTTACATTTATTGAGATAATCACATGATTTTTCTCCTTTATTTTGTTAATGTGGTGAACTGTAACTATTGATTTTCAAATTTCAAATCAACTTTGCATTCCTGGGATAAATTTTAATTCCTTTTTATATATTACTTTAGTCATCTTGCAGATTTATTTAAGGATATTTGTGTCTGTTCATGAGAGATACTGGTCCATAAGTTTTCTTTTCTACAGTGTCTTTGCCAGATTTTTTAATAAGGATTATTCTATAACTTATCAATGTAGGCTTATAGAAGCATTGAGAAGTGTTCCCTCCTCTATGTTTTTAAAGAGTTTGTGTATGATTGATATGCCTTATTCCTTAAATATTAGATAGAATATACCAGCAAGACCATCTGAGTCTGGAGTGTTCTTTAAAATTACAAATTCAATTGCTATTTCATTGTGTATCAGCTTTGGTGAGTAGTGGTTTGCAAGAAATCCAACTATTTTACTTAAGCTGTCAAATTTATTAGCATAAAATTGTTCAGAATATAACCTTAATTCCCTTTAACATATTTAGGATCTTTAGGAATAGCTCTCTCTTTCCTGATATTGGTAATTTGTGTGTTCATTCTTTATTTTCCTTGATTATTCTTGCTATGAGTTTATAAATTTTATCAATCTTAAAAAAGTAAATAAATAAAGGCAGGTCCAATACCAATTTCTCCCACAGGGCTGGAAGGAGAAACCCTTGCCTAAAAGTTTTAGTAATGCAAACAACTGTTGGCATCTAAATCAACCTCCAAAACTAACCCCAACCATCTTGGTGAGTATACTCATTATCCTCAAGCAATTCAATAGCATGTGGACGAAAACAAAACAAATTAGTATGGTTTGAAAGCTTATTATATAATATATAATATATTATATATAATTATTATAATATTAATCACAATAATATTATGACATCAGTATTATCTCACCCATTTCAAAGATGAGAGAAAACTAAGGCTTATAGAAATTAAGCAATTATCAAAGTCACAAAAGCTCTTTTAGGGTCCACACTCACGTCTTTCTGATTCCACCACCTATGAACTGTCCACTCAACCATGAAGTCTCCATGAGCAAACAATTCAGGATCCCATCAGCATCTCATGACCAACTCATCTTTAGGAACGGTATCATACCTCATGAAAATGGGCTAAATGCAGAATGGAAAAAGTAACATATGATTAGAAAAGACGCCCCTCAGCCTTTTTAATGGGTCAAGAAGAGTCACAGTGCACTGAATAAAATGCTGCTGTTGCTGAAAATTACAGAGAACACCACATTGGCCAAGTCTCTTTTGACTTACTGATAATCATTCTCCTACTGGCTTTCTCCTCTAAATTACCAACTGTTTTAAATAAATACAATTTTCATATTTCACTTCAAAAATGTGATTAATGAGAATGAGATATGTCACTTGCAATCTTATGATATGCTACATTTGGCCAAAATCATACCAATTCTCTTTATTTAATAATAGGTTCTCAGACGAGTTGCGCTTTGTCCTCTAATTTCCAGACATTTCTTTGAAAAGCACATAGAATGGTGTTTTTCAATCTTCTTTAACGTTTGAATTTACAATGGGCAATAGTTTCCTCATATTCTCTAGCATTATCCTTACAACCACCTTGCAAAGGAAAGAAATCGATAGTATGGAGGAGCCAGTGTGGAGCTTGAGAACCACAGAAAAGGTTTCAAAAAAGAGTTGAGAACATAAGTCCAGCCTTGGAAGATGGGAAGGTAAGATGTGGATTCATTTACTCAACCCTACCCTGTGCCAGGCAGGGGGATCTTGGAGAGGGGTCAGGAGGGCGCCGCTGGGACGGCAACAGCATGAGCCAAAGAAGGAGGTCGTGACCATGAGGACTGGAATCTGAGTGGCTTGCAGGGCTGTGCTGCAAAGGAGAGGAACATGCTCTCCTCCAAGGGGTAGAAGAGGACAAATCGGTTCAAGCACGGTTTGGAAAACAACCCAGATTACAACTCCCTGATGAATTATTGAAGAAACTGGTGGACGGCTGTTGCTGTAGCCCTATGTTCTCGAGGTTGGTGCCACAGAGCAGAGCCGAGGGCTTCTGGTGTCACTGTGAGACAGAATTGAAGAGGAAAACAGCACAGTGGGTTTGGGGGAGTGGGGACAGCAGAACCTAAGTCAAATTTTCATTCTCAGAAAGGATTTAAATGAAAAAGCTGGAAAAGAGCCACGACTTCACCTTTCAGCGGCACAGCAACTTCCAGAGGCAGAGTGAAGGAAAGAGACCCTCTCCGGGAACCCGCTTCTGCTCAGCATGGACAGAAGGGGACACAGGAGTCCCACCAGTCTTCCCTTCCACCACAGGGGCACCATGTACAGCTTCTCTGAGCTTGGGGGATGCAAAGAGAAGGTGGCAGCACTGAAGCCTTCTTCTGACCTGTGACCAGAGGGGACAAATGCGCAGAGGCCAGAAGAAAACAGGATGATCAGCCCAGTGAAAGGAAACCCCGTCAATGAGAGACGGTGGAGAATTTCACTCACCCCTCCAAAGACATTAACTCTCAAAAGCATGATTCAGGGAAAAGATAAAAGACTGCTAATGAACAGAAACCATGCTCATCATATTAAATTGCTTTCCTAATGAAGCAGAAGCCTTGGGCCAGGAATGGGTAAAGGGTGAATGGATTTGGAATCAGACAGGTAGGAGGTGTGGCCAAATGGGAGGCTGCAAGGCTGGCAGCTCCCGGCAGCCCTGCACCACACCTCGGGTTGCTGTGGACAGCCGCGGGAACCCTGACGCCTTCTCGGCGCAGGAACGGCGCCACCGACCCAGCACCTGCCGGTTCTCAGCCCAAAGAACAGATGCTCAGGGACAATCTCTCCCTCTTGCCCTCTTTTCCAGGGATGGACTTCCCTAGCAAACGTCCGAGCAGGGACAGCCTGGGTGGCAGTCCTACTGTCTGGTGACACTGTGGTCCCCTGACTGTCCTCAGACTGGCTGCATTATTAGGCCTCAAAGCAACAGGCACTCCTGCCAGTCCCGATCTAGAAGCCTCCCCAGCTTTGCTGGTTTCTATCTCTGTAAAAATTCAACTGTTCACCCTGTCAGATGTTCACTGAACCGCTACTAAGGGCAAAGCACTGAGCTGGGCTGCCAAAGAGACTGGAAGATGAGCAGACAAGTTTGCTCTCCAGCGACTCATGCCCTAGAGGGGAAGCCAGAGTCACCCTCCACCCTCCACTGTACGCTGGGGTGGAGGGCAGAGTGAGGGCTGGGCGTGGGGAGATTCGTGTCCGTGTAGGGAGGGCTTTTTAGAGAAAGGGAGTCTGAGCTGGGCCCTGAATGAGAGCTGCCACCTTGACAGAGGCTCAGGGGTGTGTTGGGGTGGGAATGCTTGTTAAGGAGCAGAGTCCTGGGAGTGAGCGGCTTGCTCAGGGAAGGAGAAGCGGAAGCAGGACTTCCAAACCTTTATTCTAATTGGACTCAACCCTCCTGATGGGTATGACCCACCCACCCCAATCAGCATCAGTGGTTCCCTTTGGCATGGTTCTCGCCCGAGGTGGGAGGACGACACCTCCTCCCAGGGGCTCTGTCAGACGCTCAAGGGGCATAAGTGGACAAGGCTGCAGAGACCGCCCTAGCCCAAACGGAGAGCTCAGTGTGATCTTGTACCACATCAGGCGTCTTCCAATCTGGATGTCTAGAGGTTGGGAATCTTCTATCCCCACATGGGTCTCATGGACCTCGGGGCGCTGACTCTCCCGGAGCTGGCTAGTGGCCACAGACAGACCACACAGGCAGGGCACCCTGTGATGGGCAGCTGGAGGGTGCCAGGATCCCCTGAGCCCCGTCCCTCCTCTGCCTCAGCCACCTACAAGCAGGATGCCTTCCAGACAACACCAGCTTGAACAGGAGGGACCTAAAGGGGGTTGATGCTGATGAGACTGCTCAAGCTTCCAGGTGTCCATGGGGCCTTCTGGCTTCTGGGTCCATATGATGTTACCTGCTCAACTTGTGGCAGGTAGGTCTCGGATACTATAGGTCCTGTTGGCTCTTCCCATAGCCCCACCCCACCAAGCTAGTCTAGCCCTGCCACCCACACCCACACCTGCCAGCCATGCTGGCCGATGGTATAATGCTGCATATAGCTTCCACAGTCTACCATACATGGGATTGATATGACAGTTCTTGTAGGAACGTCTCTGAAGAATACAACACACAGACTGCCTCTAATAGAAAACTCCCATCTATCTAAACATTGAACATGCATAGAAGAATTTTTGAAGATGTTGGAAAATACCTGTGCCCACCCATCATAAGGGGTCTAATTGTTCCCAATGCCTGGGACTAGAATGAAACATAATTTACAGTCCCTCTGGGTGGGTTTCATGGTTGCTGCTAACACAATAAGCTTCTACCAGCTAATCACTCGGCATTACTTGAGAGGTTGAGAGCGTAGGCTGGTTGCAGGAAAAGGACTGGACATACTTTCACAAAGTCTCTTTTGGCTGAGATTTACACAGGTCAACATGGTGGGCCAAGTCCTCCGGTAGAGCCTTCTTCTATTCTGGGGGAGGCAGCCAGTTCCTTCTGCAATGGACTCACAAGTTCCGCCATGAGCTCGCACAGCCATCCTGGGCCATTCCAAATCCCGTCTCTCATAAGCAGACTGGAGGAGGTCCAGGAAACAACAGTTCCCAGATTACCTCTAACTTTTTAGGACAGCCATCCTAGCTGTCCCCAGAGACTTCCTGGCATCTCTAAAAATTGCCTCCATAAATTGTTATTCGCTTAGAGAAGTGACTGCTAATTCCACTCTCTGGCTTTAGCCACCATCCAATGAACAATACAATGGAGGAAATGGCAAGTAATTACTTTCAACCCCACTGTCTGAGATCTGGCAGTTTGCATCTGGGGCCATACCGGCCAAAGGATTCTTCGAAGAACACACTGGTTTTCAAGAACGATCTAAATGGCACACTGCACTTGAATGTGCAGTAGGCTATGATCTGAGAAACACTTTTCAATTTTTTTTATACCTTGGAAAATTGCAAGATACTGAGCTTCTGAAGTGTAGAGATCTGTACTTTAAAAATGCTGGCTACATTTACGGCACAACTCCCACAGCTAAACACACTATTAATAAGGAAAGAAATTACTAATAAGGTAATAATCGAACAATCACCTTTCAGTGGGGAAATAAACTGGTATGAGAGATTTGTAGCCTGCTACAGTGGTGAAGTAACCATATTCAAATGAATACCTGTCGAGAGAGATTTTTTTTTTTTTTTTTTAAAGATTTATTTTATTTTATTTATCCCCTCCTTGCCGCTTGTGCTGCTGTGTCCATTCGCTGCGTGTCTTCTCTGTGTCTGCTTATCTCCCCCTTGCTGTGAGGTCTTGCCGCATCAGCCCACGCCGCCGCGCCAGCTGGCTTGCCCTCACAAGGAGGCGCCGGGAAGCAAACCCGGGGCCTCTCATATGGTAAACGGGTGCTCTATCCATTGCACCACACCTGCTTCCTGCCGTGAGGTTGCTGCATCAGCCCACCGCACCGCTCAGGCCAGCCTGCCCTCACAAGGAGGCGCCAGGAAGTGAACCCGGGGCCTCCCATATGGTAAACGGGGGCTCTATCCATTGCGCCACACC
>JAQZBX010097851.1:0-11645 GCA_029593785.1 Cabassous unicinctus | reverse complement strand
CTCAAACAAGTACTTCTAACACATTGTTAAACAGAAGCAGTGAAAGCGTGCATCCTTTTATTGTTCCTGATCTTAAAGGGAACACTTTTAGGATTTCTCCATTGAATATGTTAGCTGTGTGTTTTTCATACATACCCTTTATCATGTTGAGGAAGTTTCCTTCTTTTCCTATCTTTTGTAATGTTTTTATCAGGAAAGGGTGTTGTATTTTGTTGAATGCTTTTTCTGCATCTATAGAGATGATCATTTGATTTTTTTCTTTCAATCTGTTTATGTGTTGTATTACATACATAGATACATATTTATGTGTTGTATTGATTGATTTTCTTAAGTTGAACCATCCTTGCATACGAGGATGAAACCCACTTGGTCATGGTGTATAATTAATTTGTTGTGCTGTTGAATGCGATTAGCAAGTGTTTTGCTGAGGATTTTAACATATAGGGTCATTAGAGACATTGGACTATAGGTTTCCTTTCTTGTGGCATCTTTGTTTTGCTTTAGTATTAGGGTGATGTTGGCTTCATAGAAAGAGTCACACAATATTCCCTCCACTTCTATTTTTTGAAAGAGTGTAAGCAGGATTTGTGCTAATTCTTTCTGGAATGTTTGGTAGAATTCATCTGTGAAGCCATCTAGTGCAGGGCACTTCTTAGATGGGAGGTTTCTGATGAATAATTCTTTCTTGTTACTTGTGATTGGACAGTTGAGTTCATCAATTTCTTCTTTTGTCAATGTAGTCTACTTATGTGTTTCTAAGAATTTGCCCGTTTTCCCTAAATTGTCCATCTTGTTGGCATATAGTTTTTCAAATTATCTTTTCAGGATACTCTTTATTTCTTTGGGGTCAGTGGTGATTTCTCCTTCCTCATTTCTTATTTTATGTATTTGCATCTTCTCTCTTTATTTCTTTATCAGTCTACCTAACGGCTTGTCAATTTTATTGATCTTCTCCAAGAATCAGCTTTTGGTTTTATTTTTCAAAGTGCTTTCTTAATTTCAATTTTATTTGATTCTGTTGTAATCTTTGTTATTTCCTTCTTTCTACTTCCTTTGGGGTTACTTTGTTGTTCTTTTTCTAATTTCTCCAGGGGTGCAGTTAGATCTTTGATTTCACCTGTTTCATCTTTTTTAATATTGGCATTTATGGCTATAAATTTTCCTCTCAGTACAGCTTTTGCTGTATCCCATAGATTTAATACATTCCATTGTCATTTTCATTCATTTCAAGGTAGTTACTCATATTTTTGCAATTTCTTCTTGACTCACTGTTTGTCCAAGAGTGTGCTGTTCAACTTCCATATCTTAGTGCCTAAATTGGTTCTCTTTCCCTTACTGATTTCCAGCTTCATTCCATTGTAGTGAGAGAAATTACTTTGTATAATTTCAATCATTCTGAATTCATTGAGATTTGTTTGTCTCGTAGGATGTGTTCTAGCCTGGAGAATGATCCATGTGCCCCAAGAAAAATGTATATCCTGCTGTATTTGAGTGTAATGTCCTGCATATGTCTATTAGGTCCAGGTCCTCTAATATATTAGTCAAAGTCTTTCTTTATGGATTCTTTGTTGAGATATTTTGTCTAATGGTGATAATTGTAGAGGCATGTATTTCTCCAGTTAGTTTTTTCCATGTTTCCCTCATGTATTTTGTTGTGCCCTGGTTAGGTGCATAAATGTTTATGATTGTTCTTTCTTCTTGATAGATTATGCCTTTTCTTAATATATAGCATCCATTTTGTCTCTTACAATAGTTTTGCATTTAAAGTCTCTTTTGTCCAATATTAGTATAGCAACTCCCAAACATTTTTGGTTTTTGTCTGCTTGTAGAATTTTTTCTCAGCCATTCACTTTCAGCCTCCTTGCATACCTGGGTCTAAGGTGGGTTTCTTGTAGACAGCATACAGATAGGTCATATTTCCTTATCTATTCTGCCAATCTTTGTCTCTTTACTGTTAAGTTTAACTCATTTACAATTAGTGTTCTTACTGTCAAGGAATTACTTACATTAGCCATATTTTCTTTAGATTTATGTGTGCCATATGTTCTTTTTATTTCTCTTCTTATCTTTTTAGTTGTACATACACTTTCTTCCAACTCTCTGTCTCCTCTTTTTTCATTTTGGCCTGCAGATATCCCTGAAGTGCAGGTTTCTTACTAACATACTTTCTTGATTTCTGTTAATCTGTGAATACATTGAATTCTCCTTTATTTTTGAATTCCAGTTTTGCTGGATAGGGAATTCTTGAGTGGAAGTTTTGTTTTTTTTTTCTTTTAGCACCTTGACTATGTCATACCACTTCCTTCTTGCCTCTAAGTTTTCAGATGTGAAATCAACACTTAATATTACAGAGCTTCCCTTTTATGTGATGATTCTCTTTTGTCTTGCTGTTCTCAGTATTTTTTCTTTGCCTTGAGTATTGGGCAATTTGACAAGTATATGTCTTGGAATCGTCCTCTTAGGATTTATACTCTTTGGGGTGTGCTGCACTTACTGGACATGTACATCCATGTGCTTCAGTAGGGTTGGGAAGATTTCAGCCATTATTTCCTCCAACATACTTTCTGTCCCCTTTCCCTTATCTTCTCTTTTTGGATTGCTATCATGCATATGCTTGTGTGTTTCATGATATCATAAAATTCCTGAGTCCCTGCTGGGTTGTTTCTATTTTTTTATCTGTCTGTTCTACTATTTGTTTGATTTCAGCTCTACTGTCTTCCACATTGCTGAGTCTTTCCTCTGCATGTTCAAATCTGTTGTTATGTGCTTCCAGTTTATTTTTTATTTCTTATATTTTGCCATTCATCACCATCATGTCCATCATCTTTTTATGTATGTTTGCAATTTCTTCAGTGTGTTTTATTTTTATTTTGCTTTTGTTTTTGTGTGTGTCATAAGTTTTCACTTTGACTCTTTGTTCCTCTTATTCTATTTCCTTGCTGCTGTATATGTTCCATTGAGAAAAGGAAAGAGGTAAGAAAACAAAAAGTATAATAGTAATAATAACAGTGAAAGGTAGAAGAAAAACTGTATAATCCCTAGGAAAATGAATAATTAACTCAAGTTAGATCTGTAGAGGAATAAGAATAAAAAAGTGGAGTACAAGAAATGAGATGAGAAACCAAATAGAGAAAAATAGGATGATTTAAAAAGCCAGAATGAAGAGATGATAGAGAAAGAGGAAAGAAAAAATGAATAGAAAAAAGTAAAAAGAGAAAGACACAAAACAGGAGAGAAAAATAAAGACAAGAAAATTTGAAGACCAAACAAAAAGAGGTGGATTATAAGAACAACAACAGAAAGCAGAAGATAGAAAGTTTAAGGAAGGAAAAGAAATAGCATAAGTAGACAAAATTGCTAAAGAAAAAAGAGAAACAAAGGAAGGGGGGGAGGGAAGAGAAAGAGGATGAAAAAAGAAAAAGAAAAAAGGGAACTCAAAACACACATTCAAGCAAACAAACAAAAACCATGGAAAAACAGCCTTCCCTCTTAGGTCCCTAAGGAGATTCTCAGTCTGCCAGTGTTCATCAAAAAATTACCCTGCAGCTTACCCTCTGCAGGTTTTGAACTGGGTTTTAGCAAGTAAGCTAAGTTAAATTAAAAAAGGAACCTTTTTAAAGAAAAATAAGAGATCCAATATAAGCTAATTCAAAAAGAATGTCTATATGTTCCCTGTCCTAAAGTATCAGCTGGATGTCATAACCCAGGGGACTACTTCTCTAAGAAAAGCCAGGAATAGAACCAGTGACCTCATATATTCAAGTTGGGAACTCCTCCACTGAACTAAACTCTCCCCTTGAGTCAGTTAGCCTTTCAGAAAGCTATCTGCCCACTTTCCCTTGGGCAGATTAGAATCTTTGCATTTGGTCAGTTTCCTTCTGATTGTGTACCTGTCTGTCCCACCCCTTTTCTAGTATAAATCCTTTGTCTCCCAGGGCAGCTGAGCTTGACACCCTGTGTGAACAGATCCCCCCTCCCCTTTCCTGGTCAGGTGGTAGTCACTTCAGAAATTCAAAGGGGGGCAAGGTGACCAAACTCACCATAAAGAAACAATTATGGACTCTCTTACAGACCCCTCCTCCTCCCATGGGGACACTAAATAGGCCCTTGAAAGCTTATTGAGAGTTTCTACCACCTGCCTTCCTTAGTGAAGTAGAAACTTTGATCATTTTCAGCACCAGACTAGTTGATTGTCTGCCCCGCCCTTTCCCCATCCAAGTTCTTCTATCCCAGTGTGACTGAGTGTGCTGGGCTGCCTGAGAAGATTCCCCTCTCCCCTCTTCCTGGGGCTATTTCACTGCCATCTAATATGCTCCCCAAAGCTCAAAGGGAGCCTAGGTAACCAAATCCACAGATAGGAAACCCCTCTTCACCCTTCACTAGAACCCTTTTCCTACCAGAGAACACTCCCTCCCACTTGGTGGCTGTTGGGAGTCAGTGGATTCATGGAAACTTTTGCCGTTGAGGGTGGGGCTTAGCCACCCATTGTTTCCAGCCACAGGGGTGAGAAACTCATGGTTTTCACTTGGGTTCTTTATCTGTTTGTCTGCTTCCCTCCAGGTTGATGCCCTGAAGCCTCCTGCTTTGTGGGTTTCCAAAACCTCTCACTTGGGTATGATTTTGCATCTTTTCAGCTGTTTTTCACAAGAGAAGTGGAGAGTGCATACCTAAGCCAATACCATCTTGCTGGAACTCCTCAATGGTTGCTTTTTTTAAATGTAGAAAAGTCCAACTGTATGTATAATAATCTAATTAAGTGTTATCTTTTTGGGGCATTTAGATTACTTCTCAGATTTTGTTAGTCACACTATGTAAACTGGGAAGCTGATGTGGTTCAAGTGATTGAGTGCCTGCTTCCACATGGGAAGTCTTGCGCTCAGTCCCTCGTGCCTTCTAAAAACTAAATAAACAAACAACAATCAGACTTGCGAAAAATCTAACTCATGGGGGCTGATGTGGCTCAGTGGTTGAGCCTCGGCTTCCCACATAAGAAGTCCCAGGTTTAATCCCTGGCCCTGGTACCTCAAAAAAAAAAAAGTAAACCACATTATTGAAACACTAACTTTCCTATATTTAAGTATATTTTGTAAAGCAGAATTAAAATTACATATCAATGCTCAATATTAACTTAATATTTCTTTACACGTTTGCAAGTAATTTTCAAAAAGAGAATTTCCTCCTTCATTACCTTAATACCTGAAACTGTAACATATTAAAATGCATATTTCAGCAGAGTGGTTGTAGCTCAGTGGTTGTGTGCCTGTTTTGCATTTTTGAGGTCCTGGGTTCAATCCCCAGGACCTTGTAAAAATCAACAAAAGCATATTATGTGTTTCAATGTCTGATACACTTCAGTATATTGCACGCATAGAATAATTTCAGAATATTATACAGTTTTCTTATAAAATTTATTGTACAGATGTCAATAAATAATCACTCATCACATTATTCAAAAAAGTTGATCTGAGAAGGAAAAAGGTAGAACATTAATCAGTGATAATTGTTTGCTATCCATAACATTCCTTCCATATTATAATGTAGATGGGTCATAATTCTAGTATGTTTTCTAAAAATGTTTAGAATTCACTTTTTTTTTGAGGTACTGAGGACCCAGGGATTGAAAACGGGGCTTCATATATGGGGAACTGGTGCTCAACCACTGAGCTGCATTGGATTCCCTGAGTTGTTTTTTTCATTGGTTTTGCTTGTTGTTTCAGGACAGACCAGCAAACAAACCTGGTTCCTCCCATGTGGGAAGTGGGAGCTCAACTGCTTGGGCCATATCTGCTCCCAGCATTCACTTTTATAAGTTGGAAACTCAGAGTATTTTAATACTTTAATGATAATTCAAGTAACACCCTGCTTCTAATATCTCCATATAAATAAATTTTTACCTTTTCCAGAATTTTTTTTTGCTGGAACAGAGCTCTAACTATGTAAGTTTTTGGCTCAGTTACATTTTCTAGATTTATAAACAGATTTCATAAAATCCTTCTACTTCAATTTCCATGTTCCAGTAAAACTGAACTATTCACATTGCATAACTTTGTATTTCTTGCACCTTTGCCTTAACTCCACATCTTTGTTTCCTGCAATATCTCAGGGCTAAAATCCCTCCCATTTTATAATATTTACCCTTATGATCTCCCTTCCATGGAGTATTTATTGCTTTCTTAAGAGCAGGGGACTCCCTCTCTCGAAACCTGACACATCAGTCAGGTCACCATGTTTATTCTTACATTTTAGCTGCTCATGTTTAAATGTAATCTACAATTACCAGTAAAGGATTTCACTGTATTGTATACCCTAGTCCACCCTTAAATTGACCTAAGCATGTATACGTGACCTACCCCATAGTTTCTTTCTAAAAACCTCATGTCTCACCATAATTGCTTTGACCAGTTTCACTCTGCCAAACATTCTTGCCAGTTCCTTTGGCATTTAATACACCAGGATCATAAGCACCTCATAAGCCTCAAATAAGTCAATTGTCCTACATGACACTATTTTTTCCATTAAATTCACCTGCTTCAAATTCACTTCCTCAAATGTGACTTGGAACGATTTAGATGATGCCACACCAGGCATTTTCTTCAAATTGATTTAAGGTTTTGCAGGTACAAAGTGTGAAAATTGTTGGAAGCTGCAAGAAGGGAGAATCACTACCTGACTTTAAGACCTACTTAGTGTGAATTTTGGAGAAGAAAAGCACCACCTTTTTTCAAACTTTATTTTTAGAGAAGTTTTAGATTTAACTCTACAGAAAAATTATACCTCAAGTATAGATAATTCCCATATAACACCTCCCCTGTCCCTCACATACAGTAACCCTATTGTTAACATTTTAGTTTAGTGTGGCACATTTGTTACAGTTAATGAACCAATATTGAAGCATTGCTACTAACCAAAGTCTATAGTTTACATTATGGTCTACACTTTGTTCTGCACAATTACATAGGTCTTGACAAATATGTGATGTCATGCATTCATCCTTGCAGTTATGATACAGAAGAATCTCACCACTCAAAATATCTTCTCTTCCACCATTCATTCCCTCAATCCCTTCTGAACCCCTGGCATTCACTATCTTTAAATCAAATAACTTCTCCTTCCAAAACAAGATAACATTCACAATAGCAAGTAATCTATTTTAGTCTGAGGTCACACCTACCCTTCCAAAGATTGCTCATTCTGCAATCCTGAGGGTCCCAGGAAAACATCTGCTCTGACAGCCACAGGTTGATAGGGGCCCCAGATACCAAGGGCAGATGGAAATAATTATATTGTCCACAACTGCAAATACTCATCATCATTTTGTTGATTGTCCAGAGAAAGGGCAGCAGGAAATGATTTTCTCCAATGGAATAGCCAGAGAAAGAAGTGAAGGGAATGTAGAAAAACAGTTTGTTTGAAATGCCATGTGGAGGTGGATAATTGAAGACAGATTACACATTTTTAAGGTCCAATGGAATTTACCTGGAGTAATGGGGAGGAAGGAGATGGAGTTTGCTTCAGAGAGCATTTGTTGAATTATTTTATTAACCATAGGAATATGCATTTGTTGAAAATAAAAAGGCCTTCAATGCCTCTTTTCCACTATTCTTTCACCTAGAATACTTTGTTTCTATTCATCAGAGCCTAAGAACACATTTTCTCTCAAGGGAGGTGTTTATAATTCCTGAATAATTATAATTATAATTACAGAAGTAACTTGTCAAGACCAATAATTGCCTTTCCCTTGAGCCTATCCAGTGTATTCCTAGGTGAGAATTCCCTGGCCTCAACCCTCACAGCAGCTCTTTCCACCAGATACTGCATGTGAAACCCTTGAATGCCCAGGAACTGAGTACTGGGCCAAATTCTGAAAGCAGGGAACATGTCAAGTTCTGGCACTAGAGAATGCCTACAGCTGCTCCCCATGCAGCAGGTCCCCATGTAAAACTCCTTTTGACTTGACTCCTCTGCAGTGGCAGCCTTGATTCAGTCTTCTGTTGTTTACTTGAAGGAGAAATTGGAGTGACAGGGTCCAAACTTGGCTCCTCCACTTGAAACGTCCTATTTGCAATGGGTTTAGAGATACAGGAATGGATTAAATTTAAGAGCATGTCTTTCAGGAGTACGTACAGTTATAAACCATCAAAACAGTGATATATGAGCAGATATCTGAATAAAATTAGGGCATAATCCAATAGGAAGTTATGTAGAAAGAGAATAGTAGGGTAAGGTTAAGCAGAGCAAAGATCTTGAAACTTTGAGGAGAAACAATGAGGTTAGCTTCAGAAACTCAGTTAGGTTGGGTATACTATGAGTGAGGTGAGACATGATCCCATGTCTCAATATGAAGACCTGAAGAACTGGATTTATTCAGAAGTCATCAGAAGGATTTGAAAAGGAAGAGTTGTCAATCTGACTAATGCTTTAAAGGGATCTCTTGGCTGTTGTATGGAAAGACTAAAAGCACAACTTTAAAATTTGGGAGAGTCTTACTTAAGGGGTTGTCATGGTACCCACATAAGATATGATGGATTTGGCTCAGGATATTAGTAGCAGACAGTTTGAGAAGTGGGCAGATATGGAGCTTATTATGAAGGTGCAACTAACTAAATATGTGAATGAATTGGATATGAAATTGCATAGAAAAAGAGGGATGAATGATGATAACAAATTAGAGAAAAACTATCATAGCATACAAACATAAGAAAAAATTTTTATTGTAAATTTAAAAAAAAGAATAGAAATTCCTGAAAAGAAATAAGATACAAAAGAGAAAAAGTTTATATAGAATAAAAATCATAGATATATTAGATTTATCTGTTAATACTTGGCATCAATGTTATGATCAGCACATTAAAGCCCAAGTAACATGTATTTTATTCAATATTTCCCTGTAAGCAGTAACTCTGCATATCACACTAAACAACAACAGAACTTAATGTATTTTATTGTTAGAAAGGGAGCACAAAGTTAATGCTATTTAGATATAATTTAATTAACATGAAGCAATTAGTCTCAATGGAAAAATCATATGAACCAAAAAGAAAGCTCAGAAAATGTAGTGAACCATAATGAACATAGAGTTAAAAATTCTAAAATTTCTATAAAACCAGAAATTCAATAAAACTTATGCATTTTCTCAATATAAATTCATCAAGGAATTTGCATTTTTCCCTGAGCTCCTCCAAAGCGAGGTAAATACATGTATCATGTTTCAAGACGGAAAAAGAGACTATGGCAAATAGTTTCAATCTTCCCCAAATACTCTGTAAACATTGTGGAATTTGATCCAAATTACACATTTTAAGGTTATTTTGGAGGGTATTTCTGGTAATACTGTATTTTGGATATGGAATAATAAAACATGAGATAGCTCAAAATTCTTTAATGGGTTATGGAAATTTCATACGCTTATGAAAGGAAATGAAAGTCATGATGTCCTCCCATGCATCTATCATAGAGCTTCAACAATTGTCAAAGCAAGGCAAATGTTGTTCCATATACCCCTCTCATCTCTCCAAGCATTGTATATTTTAACCTAAATCCCATATTTCCCATCCTTTCATCTGTAACATTTCAGAATATATCCCCCACAATATGGGTTCTTTGACACAATCAATAAATAATTATCAAAGCAAAAACAATTAACAATAATTCTTTATTGTCATCAAATAACTGAGATATTTCAGTAAATGAAATGGACATATATTTAAAAATCAGAATCTAAATGTATCACACCTGATTAATTAGGTTAAGATGCTTTTAAGTCTCTATTCTTCTCTACTATCCCAGTCTCTTTTTAAATAGTTTTTTTTTTAAACATGGGTCATTTTTCCCTTAGAATAAGCTACATTCTGGATTCTGTTATTTCATCTTTGTGCTTTCATAGAACACTTTTTTTCGGTGACCTATCCTTCCTGTAAATTGTCATGAATAAGTTGAGGAAAAACACCAGTTTGTACTTATTGTTTGATGTTCAAATGCCCAATAAAATGCTTCTGTGAATGAAAGAGTATGGCCTTTATATAGGAAAAAAAAAAAAAGAAAAAGAAAATCAGAGCATGGAGTGATAGAATGGACAAATGTGAGTTTGGTTTAAGATTAAGGAGGTTTACAAAGAATGGTGGCAAAAATTTGTCATTAAAAGGCACATCTGCTGTAAAGTGTTCACACTTATTACTATGAACAGAGGCTAAATGGGGCCCTGAAATTTTATTTTCTATTATCTACTGTTTTAAATCTTTCATAATAAAAAAAATATGTTGTTGAACAACAACAAAAAAAGGCACATCTGGGACATTTGGCTAAACAATGGGAGTAAAAGAAAATCAGATTCTACACATCACATGAAACACCAATAAAAAAATACTAAATGCATTAAATATTAAAATGTATATAATTAAATTATGAAGGAACTAGATAATAAAGATGTGTTTTTTGTTTTCTTATTTCCTGGAATATGGAGGATAGTTGACCTTTCATGTGCTTTTTTTGGAAAATTGTCTATTCAAGTATTTTGCCCATTTTTTAATTGGGTTGTTGGTGTTTTTGTCCTTGAGTTGTATAATAACACCATATAACATGGATATCAAACCCTTATCAAACATTTAATTTCCAAATATTTATTCATATTGAATAGGCTGCATTTTACTTTCTTGATAAAGTCTTTTGAAGAACGAAAGTGTTTAATTTTAAGAAGGTTCCATTTATCCATTTTTTTCATTCATTGCTCATGCTTTGGGTTTAAAGTTTAAGATTCTCCCACCTAACACAAGATCTTAAAGATATTTCCCTATATTTTCTTCTAGAAGCTTTATGGCTTGAGCTTATATATTAAGGTTCTTGATCCATTTTGAGTTAATTTTTGTATAAGGAGTAGGATAGAGGTCTTTTTCTTTCTTTTGGATATGGATATCCATTTCTTCCATCACCATTTGTTGAATAAATTGTTTTTACCCAGCTGGGTGAGTTTGACAGCCTTGCCCAAAATCTCCTGAATATATAAGTGAGGGTCTATTTCTGAACTTTCAATTTGATTCCATTGGTCAATATTTCTATATGTCAATACCATGGTGTTTTTACCACTTCAGCTAAGTAACATGCATTAAAGTCAGGAAGTGAGAGACATCCAACTTTTTTCTTCCTTCTTCAGAACTTTTTGGCTATTGAGGACCCCTTACATGACCAAATAAATTTGATAATTTGCTTTTCCATTTCTGCATAAAAAGGCTGATGGATTTTTTATTGCGATTGTGTTGAAACTGTAAATCAATTTAGGTAGGATTGACATCTGAATAATATTTACTCTTCCGATCAAAAGCATGGAAAATGCAATTTATTTAGGTCTTCCTTGGTTTCTTTTAGCAATGTTCGGTAGTTTTCGGAATACATGTCATATACTCCATTGGTTAAGTTTATTCCTTTTAGTCACTATTTAAAATGAATTTTTTATGACTTCCTCCTTGTGTTGCTCATTAATAGTGTATAGAAACACTACTGACTTTTGCATACTAATCTTGTATCCCAACCCTATGCAGAACTCATCTATTACTTCTAGTAGCTTTGTTCTGCTATTTTTCAGGATTTTCTAGGTATAAGATCATATAGTCAAAAAATAGTGAAAATTTTACTTTCCTATTTTGGTATCTTTT
>JAQZBX010097850.1:0-11645 GCA_029593785.1 Cabassous unicinctus | reverse complement strand
AAAGGAGCATGAAGCTGCTGGTCCTGCAACCTGAAACCACTGACACAGCAACCTGAAATTGAGGCAGGTTAGTACAGGGAATTGAGGAGAAGATGAGCCACAACATGGCCAACAGACAACTTGGCTGACAGACATCATGGCTGCAAAATCCCACTGAGACCATGACCTTGATGTCCCAGTTGGGCCAAGGGGAGGGCTCCAGATAATTCCAAACAGGTCTCCCCATTGGTCCCAGAATTCACCACGCAAAAGGTCTAATCATTGGTCCCCACCACTTGTGAGGTAACCAATAACAACGGGGTCCCTCTCCTTAGCATTAACAAGGGGAGAAGGTAATTAATAGTTTAATCAAGGTAACTGAACAAACCAAATCATTCTTTCTGCCTAAAGGAGCCTGCATCAAATCTTGGTGTGTATTTCCATCATTTTCTCCCATTTCTCAGCAAGCTCTGTTCTTTCCCCCCATTTCCCAATAAATTATTTTTACTGTCCTAACTAAAGTGGTGTCTTCTTAAATTCTCTTATGTGACATATCCAAGAACCTAAAGGAATCCAACACTTCCCCAGGTTCATTTGGTGAGCCAGCCAGGAGTTCTAGAGGCAGGTAACCCTCCCTGACACCCAGCAAGTATCAGTGAGTTTAAACTTTTAATTATAGCCTGTCTGTGCCCTCTTTTCATTCTGCCATTTAAAAGGGGTTCCTGGATAGGCTCTCACAGGACATAAGCTCAGTCTTTCTAGATTTCCGGCTCCTTCTTCAGAAGTGGTAGGGGTGAAACCACATGCTGTGTAGACCCAAGTAAGCTCTGGGTGTTGGGTGAAACCATCCTTGAGACCTGACTGGGGGTGTGGCTAAAGTTGAGCAAGAGTCTGCTGGGAATCTACCAGACCCTTTCTGTGAGTTTAGAATGGCTATCACCCTTTGTATTATTTCCTTAGGCCACTAGTTAACTACTTTTAATTAGAAGAGCCTTTAATCTTCTGACTACTGCTATCTTCATTTTGGGTCTGTGAGATGCTTTAGAATACCTTAGAAACAGAAAATGCATTTGTTAGTGAGGTATGAGTCCCACCCTTTGTAGTGCCCTGAGACTTTGCTACTTCTCAACCATGGGAAGGCCTTGAGATTGTCTCAGGGGGACCCTGAAGTTGTATGCTGGCAAGTCACAATTTGTCTCCAGATCTTTTAATGGGCTTTTAATGTTGGGTTTAAATGAGGAATTCAGACTCTGATAGTGGATATGAGGAGAGCTTGCTCCTAGCCATCTGCAAAGTAGGCAAAAGAAAGGCCCCTAGCCAGCCCCTTTCCTAGGGTCAGACTGGCTTGGGTGTTCAATCTGGGATCTGGACCACTAAGGCTCTGGAGATGTCCAGAGACATAAATCTCCTGATCCCCAGAACATGGGAACAGTGAGCAGTGCTCTTGACCTCCAGGATGCTGGATTGGTGAGCAATCCCTTTGGTCAGGTCTAGTGGTGGGAAGACATCCAGACTGACAAATGCATTTTGTTTTTGCCTATGATAATGGGTGGCTCTCCTAGCTTTCAAGCAGAATCCCTATTGAGTTGCATTTTTAGAAAATGGGACAACCTGCCTACTGATAATCCAAAAAGAAAGGCTCATCTTTTTCTGCCACACTATGTGGCCACAGTACAGCCAAGAGTGTTCTCTGCATGGGACCCTGAATTACAATAAAACCTGTGTAAGAGAGGAGAGAACAGACAGATCTGAGGGTCAGAGACCACGTAGTCATGTCTCCTTAAAGTGATAAGGAGATGCACTACCAAAGTGGTCAATTTAAAATAAGCTCAGAGAAGTTACTCAGAGGAAGGACCTAGAAACCTACCTATATTTCGAAAAAAGCTCTTTGAAGGTATAGAGGGTAAAAATACCCTCTTGGTAGATACTAACTCTAGAGAAGGATAGATACTCCTAGGAAGTCCAGTCTGCCTTGGATATCTGTAGAAAGATTCAGAAACTTTCCCTGGACCCCCAAACTTCCATTAACTCCCTTTTAGAAACAGCATTCTCAGTTTTCAACAATTAATACCATGCCACCAAGATGGAGAAGATAAGGAGAGGCTGGCACAGGGTCTGGGAGAGGCTGGCACAGGGTCTGGGAAAGCCTCACTTACTAACTGCTGCCCTTAAAGGCACAGGTCACCTAAGGCTTACCCGAATCCAGGCTCCATGTCAGCAGTAACCTAGCCCCAAGCTGCCTTACCACATGGAACACATTGGTGCCTTGCCCTGAGAAAGTACAAAAGGGCCATGAAGCCATGCATGAACCATCAACCAGGAGGCCTAGGGTGACCTTTGATGTGGCAGGTAAGATTGTTAATTTATTTTTTTAATTTTAAAGAACCTTCAGATTACATAAATGTTACATAAAAATATATGGGATTCCCATATACACAACTCCCTCCCCCTCCCATACATTCCCAACATTAACAATATCCTTCATTAGTGTGGTACATTAGTTACAATTAACCATGGACTAGTTTGCATTATAGTTTACACTTTGTCCCTCACAATTTTGTAGGTTATGACAAAATATATAATGGCCTATAACCATCATTGCAATGTCATCAAGGGCAATTCCCATGTCCCAAAATGCCCCCATATTATAACTATTCTTCCCTCTCCCTCCCCTCAGAACCTCTGGTGACCACTGCCTTTATACCAATGATAAAAGTTCTTCTATTGCTAGAACAGTCAGTTCCCAGACTGAACACCCAAGCCAGTCTGACCCTAGGAAAGGGCCTGGCTATGACCTTTCTTTTCCTTACTTTGCAGATGACTATATAGCAGATTAACAATAAGTCTACATTAGTCCATTGCTCATTCCCCAATCTTGAGGATTTGGGGATGGTGACACCCACTCTGCTTCTAATTGAGAGGGGCCTTATATTCCATTAGGCAGATGGATGGAACTCTCTTGCTTGCAGTTGCAGACACTTTGTTCCTTGGGATGGCCATTGTCCAACTTCATCTCCTTGTTAGTTGTCCTGGGTGAGCCCAATGAACTGGAGAGTAGGTGCAGCAACTCTCCTGAGATTCAGGACTCAACTGGCAAATGGATGGACCAAAGATTTAAGTCTCTGGGACACATGTTTATCAACTATAGTGTTACTTATACGTTCAAATAAGAGGGGCAGAAGAGGCATGTTTAGGGAACCTATAAATGACTCTAACTCTGTTACACTGAGAAGCATAAATTCCAAAGTAAGGTCCCCAGACAGGGTGCCTAATTCCTGAGCTGTCTGCTTTGCTTACAGTGTCTGGATGTCTCTAGAGACCTCAGGAGAAATGCCATTTGAAGCACTGTTTACTGTGGCAGTCAATGAGATCCTGCTGAGATGTGCATAAGGGTAACCTCTGGAATGATCTCCCGACTCACTTTGAAATCTCTTAGCCATAAAATCTCATTTGTATTTACCATTTCCCCCTTTTAGTCAAGGTCTTTTACCAGATGCATTTTGGTTGGTGTTTGGTAATAATTCCTCTGGGCCAAGAAGGCTCATCCCCAGGAGTCATGTCCCATGCCAGGGGGAAGGAAGGGCATTGATATGCTGAGTTTGGCTTAGAGAGAGTTCACAGTGAGCAACAAGGAGGCTTTCAGGACATAATTCTTAGGCAATATACATCACTAGGTTAAGTTTCAATTTCATGTGAAAAGGTTTGTAAGTACAATCATCAATAAGTACAATCATCAATATCAAGGGCCTGGCCTAATGCTCTGGCTTTCTTCACTAAGCACTGCCCTTGCCCTCAGGGGATTCTTGATGTCCTGTTAAAGCATTTAGCAGAACTCCCCAGGATGGAAATTCAATATTCTTTTGGTTATTGTGTGGATCTCCACCCACCAAGACAATGCCCCATGAACACTTGAACATAGTCATATGCCTCAGAGTCATGCCCCAGATGAACTCTTCCTGATACATCACCCCATCACCTATGTCCCATACAAGTGATCCTGACCTGCCACAGTTGTGACCCTTCAGTAATCCAAAATCTCTCCAAAAAATGAAGCCAACAAAATAATCAAATAAAATTAAGAAGAAAATGAAATCATAGTTTAAAAAATAACAAATAAAATACCAAAAAATTTTTAAATTTTAAATAATAAAAAAAATTTTTTAGACATTGTGTCTTTCATCACAGTAAAAACTTTTGTCTTTCATGTACGGTGACATTTTCTCCATATATTCCCCCAATGTGTTAAATTTTTCATTTTATCTTCAAAGAAGCTTTAGATTACAGAAAAGTCATATAAGGGATTCCCATATAGCCAATGCCCACCCCTTATTCCCCTCTTCCCTATTAACATTTTACAACCAAATGGTACATTTGTTAAAACTGATGTACAAATATTGAAGCATTGGTACTAACCATGATCAATGCTTTACATTATGTTTTATATTTTGGACCATACACTGTTATAGATTTTGATGGAATTTAAAATGACCTGTATCCATCATTGCAAGATCATGCAGAACAATTCTCATGCCCTGAAAATGCCCTGTGTTTCATATATTCTATTCTTCCCTCCCCTTTCACTCAGAAGCTATGGTAGCCACTAAGTTTCAATTTTTGAAGAATAAGATTCATAGTTACTTGCAATAATATCGAGGGCTTGACATAGTGGTCTGTTTTCCTTTATTAGGCACTGCCTATGTTCTTGAGGGATTCTTGACCTTGTAACTGAGAACATAGCAGGACTCCCCAGGTTGGGAGTTTAATATTTTCTTGTTCATTTTGTAGGTTTCCACCCACTGATATAACACAATATGACAAGATGAACACTTAAATATTCCACAGAAGCCTGCCCAAAGTGCACCGTGTCCTGTATACCCTGCATATCCAACGTCTTACACCAGTAACCCTCCCCTGCCATATTTGCCAAAAGAACATCCACAACATTTTCTTTTTAAAAATATATATACTTTTTATTTTTTTCTAAAAGATACAAAGATTACACAAAACGTTACATAAAAATATAAAATAAAAGGGATTACTATATCCCACTTTTCCCACTTTTCCCCAGATTAACAACTTCTTTCATTGGTGTGGTACATTCATTGCAATTGATGAACACATTTTGGAGCTTTGCCACTAAGGATGGATTATAGTTTACATTGTAGTTTACACTCTCTCCCACTCAATTCTGTAGGTTATGGCAGAATGTATAATGGCCTGTATCTATAGTCTCAGTGTCATTCAGGACAATACTAAGTTCTGAAAGTGCCCCCATATTATACCTTCCCCTCCCTCTCCTTGCCTTCAGCAACCCCAGGGGTCACTGTCTCCACATCAATGATATAATTTCTTCCATTTCTAGAATCACAATTAGTCTATAGTAGAATACCAGCAAGTCCACTCTAGTCCATAGTTCATTCCCCACTCCTGAGGATTCTGGGATGGTGATGCTCACTCCACCTCTAATTGAGAGGGAGTTTTGATCCCATATGGCTGATGGATGGGACTTTCTTGCTTGCAGTTGTAGACTCTCTTGGTTCCTTGGTATGGTGGTTCTCTGTTCTCACCTTCCTGTTAGTTGTCTTTGGTGAGTCCAATGAACTGGAGAGTAGGTGTTGCAACTCAGCTGAGGCTCAGGGCCCAGCTAGTACATGGACAGCCCAAAGATTCAAATCTTTTAGGTGTATGCCTACCAACTTCAGCACCAAATATAAGTTCAAATAGAAGGGACAAAAGAGGTATATGTAGAGAAGTCACAACTGAGTCCAACTCTGTCACACTCAGAAGCACAAACTCCAAAGTGTGGGACCACTGGCAAGGCACCAAACTCCAGAGCTATCTGCCATGTCTGTAGGAACTGGGTGTCTCCAAAGCCCTCAGGAGCTCCACTATTTGGGGTAGTATCTACTTTGGCAGTCTATGCGATCCTTCTGAGACGTGCACAAGCATTAACTCTGGGATGACCTCCCAACTCCCTTTTAAATCTTCTAGCCATATAAATTAATTTGTCTTTACATTTTCTCCATTTTATTCAAGGTATTTTTCCAGCTGTATTGCTAGTTGGTGCTTGGTAGTAATCCCTTGGTGCCTCGGAGGCTCATCCCCAGAATTCATGTCCCATGCTGGGGGGAAGGTAATGCATTTATATGCTGAGTTTGGCTTAGAGAGAGGCTACATTTGAGCAGCATGGAGGCTCTCAGGAGGTAACTCTTAGGCACCCTACAACATTAGGCTAAGTTGCAATTTGAAGAGCAAAGGCTCATAAGCATAGTCATCAATATCAAGGGTCCATAAATGGATCATCCTTCTTCATTTGTCATTGTCCCTGTATCAGGGGATTGTTGCTGTTCTCTTAGAGAATGTGGCAGAGATCCCCAGGATGAGGATTCAATACTCTTCCAGTTATTGTATGAATCTCTATGTACTGTGACAATGCCCCATGAGCATTTGAACACATTTATATACTTTATATGTATGCCCAGGTGTCCTTTCTCCCATGTATCCCCTATCACTGACTCCCCACATCAGTGTTCCTCCTTTGCCACAGTTGTAACCCTTCTGTGGTCCAAAACTTCTTCAAAAATGAAGCCAAGAATATTGCCAAATGCAATTAATAGGAAAATGAAATAATAATAGTGGGTTTAAACATAAGAAATAAAATACGTAATTTAGAAAAACTAAAACTAGTTAAAAATTTAGAAATTGAGGTATTAAAAACTAATCACAATTTTTTTCTTAATTTTTTGATGTTTAGACTTTCATCACTAATATCTGTTGTCCTGTATGTACAGTAACATTTTCTTCAATTTCTTCCCCCATGTCTTACTTTTTTTCATTTTGTCATCAAAGAAGTTTCAGGTCACAGTAAAGTCACATACAGAATATAGGAGATTACCATATACCCAACATCCTCCCCTTTTTCCCCCTCCCATATTAATAACCTTTTTATGTGTGGATTGTGCATTTGTTACAACTGATGTAAAAAAAAATTGAAACATAGCTACTAACCATAGGCAATGGTTTATATTATGGTTTACATTTTAGACCATAGACTTTTATAAATTTTTGCTGAAATTTAAGATGTCCTGTATCCAACATTGCAAGATCATGCAGAACACTTCAACTGCACCCTAAATACACCCACTTCCATCTAATCTATTCCTCCCTCCCCCTCCCCTCGGGGTCTATGGCGACCACCAGGCTTCACTCCTTGAAGACAATATTCATAATTGCTTGCAAAAACACTGAGGGATTGACAGACTTGTCTGTCCTCCTTTATTAGAAACTCTTGAGAGACACCCATCCCTTTGTTTGAGACCATATCGGGCCTCCTCCGGATGGAAGCCCAACTCCTTCCTGCTCTTTGTGTGTGTCTCTACCCACTGATACAACACAATATGACAAAATGATCACTCGAATATTCTCTAGAGAACTGCCCAGATGCAACTTATCCCAAATGCCCCCTCATCCAACACATTAAACCACTAACCCTTCCTTGACATGCTGCCAAAAGAGCTTTCCCAACATTGTAGTTTCAACCACATACCCACCAATCTCCAGTGGTCACCTGCTCCCTCCCACAACCCTCCCCCGAGTTCCATGGACCATCCAATCCACCCTCCCCACCCTACCCCCTGTCAAACTTGTAGCACCCAGCCCAATAAAATTGCTACACCTCTGTCATATCCCTTCACAGCACAACTACTCACTTCCACCTTATCATAGATTTCACCCATATGGGCATTGGCTCACAACCTTCTTCTCCCTTTCTATTTCCTGTAAGCCTATCTTCCATACTCTAGCTCTCTGAATCTGCTCAATTTGTTTAATTCATATCAGAGAGGTCATGTATTATTTGGCCTTAAATATCTGGCTTGCTTCACTCAACAAAAGGTCCTCAGGATTCATCCATGTTACCCTGTGTGTTAGTACTGAATTTCTTCTTACAGCTAAGTAATATTCCATTGTATGTATATACCACATTTTGTTTATCCATTCTTCTGTTAATGGGCATTTGGGTTGATTCCAACTTTTGGCAAGAGTGAATAATGCCACTATGAACATTGGTGTGCATATATCTGTTCATATCCTTGCTTTCAATTCTTCTGGGTATAAAGCCAGCAGTGAAATTGCTGGATCATATGGCAGATCTATAGTTAGTTTTTTGAGGAACCACCATACTGTCTTCCACAATGGCTGGACCAATCTACATCCCCCCAGCAATGGATGAGGGTTCTCCTTCCTTAACATCCTCTCCAACATTTATAGTTCTCTGTTTTTTTAAGGCCACCATTCTAACGGGTGTAAGATGGTATCTCATTGTAGCTTTGAATTGCATTTCCCTAATAATAAGTGATGTTGAGAATATTTTTATTTGCTTTTTAGCCATCTGTATTGCTTCTTTGGAGAAGTGTCTCTTAAAATTACTTGCCAACTTTTTTAATGGGTTGATTGTCTTTTTATTTATTCCATAAGATTTCTTTATATATGCTGGATATTAGGTCCTATTAAATATATGGTTACCAAATATTTTCTTCCATTGGGTAGGCTGTCTTTTCACTTTCTTGACAAACTCCTTTAAGGTGCTAAAGGTTTTAATTTTGAGGAGGTCCCATTTATCTACTTTTTTCTTTCCCTGCTTGTGCTTTGGGTGTGAAGTTTATGAAGCCATTTCCTATTACAAGGTCCTGTAGTTGCTTCTCTACATTATCTTCCAAGGTCTTTATGGTCTTGGCTCTTATACTTAGATCTTTGATCCATCTTGAGTTGATTTTATATAAGGTGCAAGATGGTGTTCCTCTCTCATTCTTTTGGATATGGATATCCAGTTCTCCAAGCACCATTTGTTAAAGAGGCCATTCTCTCCCAGTTGAGTGGACTTGGTGGCATGTTGAATATCAAATGACTGTATATGTCGAATATCAGATGACTGTATATGCGTGGATCTATAACAGAACTCTCAATTCGATTCCATTGGTCAATATGTCTATCTTTGTGCTAATACCATGTAGTTTTGACCACTGTAGCTTTGTAGTATGTTTTAAAGTCAGGTAGTTTGATTCCTCCAATTTCATTTTTCTTTTTCAATATGTCTTTGGCTATTCAGGGCCCCTTGTCCTTCTGAATAAATTTCATAGTTAATTTTTCCAATTAGGTAAAAAATGCTATGTTGATTTTTATTGGAATTCAATTAAATCTGTAGATCAGTTTGGGTAGGATAGACATCTTGATGATGTTTAGTCTTCCCATTCATGAACAGGGAGTATTCCTCCATTTATTTAAGTCTTCTTTGATTTCCTTTAGCAGTCTTGTGTATTTTTCTGTGTATAAGTCATTCACACCTATAGTTAAATTTATTCCTAGGTATTTGATATTTTTGGTTGCTGTTGTAAATAGGATTTTTTTTCTTGATTTTCCCTTCAGATTGCTCATTATTGGTTTACAGAAATGCTACTGATGTTTGTGCATTGATCTTATAACCTGCGTCTTTACTGAACTCATTTATAAGCTCTAAAAGCTTTGTTATAGATTTCTCAGGGATTTCTGTGTATAGGATCATGTCATTTGGAAATAGTGAAATATCTTTTTCTTGCCTCAGTGCTCAAGCAAGTACCTCTAACACAATGCTAAATAGGAGCAGTGGGAGTGGGCATCCTTGTATTGTTCCTGTTCTTAGGGGAAAGTTTTCAGGATTGCACCATTGTATATGATGGTAACTGTTGGTTTTTCATATAAATCCTTTGTCATGTTGAGAAAGTTTCCTGCTATTACTACCCTTTGCAGTGTTTTTATCAGGAAAGGGTGCTGCATTTTGTCAAATGCTTTTTCTGCATCTATAGAGATGATCATGTGGATTTTTTCTTTTGATCTGTTTTGTGGTGTATTTTTGATTGATTTTCTTCTGTTGAACCATCCTTGCACTTCAGGAATGAACCCCACTTGGTCATGCTGTATAATTCATTTGATGTTTTGGTGAATACAATTATCAAGTATTTTCTTGAGGATTTTAGCATCTAGGTTCATTAGCGAGATTGGTCTGTAATTTTCCCTTTGTGTGGCATCTTTGTCTGGCTTTGATATTAGGGTAATGTTGGTATCATAGAATGAGTTAGGCAATGTTCCTTCTACTTCTATTTTTTTGGAAGAGTTTAAACAGAATTGGTGTTACTTCTTTCCAGAATGTTTGATAGAATTCAACTGTGAAGCTCTCTGGTCCTGGGCTTGTCTTCTTTGGGAGGTTTTTGATGACTAATTCAATCTCATTACTTGTGATTGGTCTGTTGAGCTCAACAATTTCTTCTTTCATCAGTGTAGGCTGCTGTGTGTTTCTAGGAATTTGTCCGTTTCCTCTAAATTAAGCTTCTTGTTGGCATATAATTTTTCAAAGTATCCTCTTAAGATACTCTTTATTTCTGTGGTGTCAGTGGTGATATTCCCTTCCTCATTTCTTATTTTGTGTATTTTCATCTTCTCTCTTTTTTCCTTTGTTAGTCTAGGTAAGGGTTTGTCGATTTTATTGATCTTCTCAAAGAACCAACTTTTAGTTTTGATTATTTTTTCTAGTGCTTCCTTACTTTCTATTTCACTTAGTTCTGCTCTTATCTTTGTTATCTTCTTCTTTCTACTTCCTTTAGAGTTAATTTGTTGTTTCTTTTTCTAATTCTTCTAGGTGTGCAGTCAGGTCTTTGATTTTAGCTTTCTTCTTTTTTGATATATGTATTTATGGCTATGAATTTCCTTCTCTGTACAGCTTTTGATATGTTGTGTGGTCACTTTCATTCATTTCAAGGTAGTTACTGATTTCTTTTGTAATTTCCTCTTGACCCACTGTTCGTCTAAGAGTGTGTTGTTTAATTTCCATATCTTTCTGCCTAATCTGGTTCTCTGGCCCTTACTAATTTCCAGCTTATTAGATTGTGGTCAGAGAAATTTCTTTGTATAATTTCAACCTTTCTGAATTCATTGAGAGTTGTTCTGTGGCCTAGCATGTGGTCTATCTTGAAGAATGATCTTCATGCACACGCGAAGAAAGTACATCCCCCTGCATTTGGGTGTAGTGTTCTGTAGATGTATATTAGGTCCAGATCCTCTAATGTGTTATTCAAAATCTTTATTTTTTTACTGATTCTCTGTCTAGATGTCTTGTCTAATGGTGACAATGGTGTATTAAAGTCCCCCACTAGTATTGTAGAGGCATCTATTGCCCAACTTAGCCTTTCCAGTGTTTGCTTCATCTATTTTGAAGTGCCCTGGTTAGGTGCATAAATGTGTATGATTGTTTATTCTTCCTGAATGATTATTCCTTTTACTAATATAAATTGTCTGTCTTTGTCTTTTAAAATAGTTTTGCACTTAAAATCTATTTTGTTCAATATTAGTATAGCTACTCTTGCCCTTTTTTTTTGTTGTTGTCATTTGCTTATAAAATTGTTTTCAGACATTCACTTTCAGCCTCCTTTGATCCCTGAGTCTAAGGAAAGATCATGTAGACAGCATATACATGGATCATATTTCCTTATCCATTCTGCCAATCTATGTCTCTTGACTGTGAGTTTAATCCATTACCATTCAGTATTATTACTATTAGGGAATTACTTACACTAGCCATATTTTGTTTGGATTTATGTATGTCATATGTTGTTTTTATTTCTCTCTCTCTCTCTTTT
>JAQZBX010097849.1:0-11647 GCA_029593785.1 Cabassous unicinctus | reverse complement strand
CATAGCGGTCAAATGCCATGACAATAAGGAGAACACAGTAAGTGGAGACCAGCAAGAGCGATACGTACAGCTGTATGGCACAACCAGTGGATGTGATGGTTTTGGATGGTCCCTTCAAGTTCCATAGTAGCTGGGGGTCAATGCTAGTAGTTAAGCAAAGGTCAAGAAAGAAGAGATTTGTGAGGAAGAAATACATAGGCGTGTGGAGTTTGGAGTCCAGGCAGGAGACCAGGATAATGGCTGAGCTACCAATGATAGGATATCAAAACTACCACAAAAAGGACTACATCCAGGTGTGGCTGGTCTGAGAAGAGAAGAAAAATAAAATCTCCCCCAGATGTCAAATTGATTTTCTTCATTGGCCTACTATGGTAAACAGAAAAATAGGCATTTGTGAATTCAATTTAGGAAGATATCCTTATTACTATTTATTCATTTGAAGTATAATTAATATTTGAAGTAAATTTCTAGATGAGGATTTTCTGTGGGTCTTCACAGAGAATGGAAAATAAATAATTGTAAAAATTTGTCCTTAAATGAAGGCATTGTTTTGTATCAACATTTTTTCCTCACTAAACTTTTAAGCAATTCTCCTTTATTTATTAGACCACTCTCTGTCCCCCATTTCCTGATAAATATTTTTGAAAGTAATCTAGCTAAAGTACAGGAGAAAACCTCCCAGTTTTAGCATCTATGCAATATTCTTAGTGGGAGGGACAAGAGGATGTGAATACTGAGACTATCAAATACTAAATAGAATATAATTGACCTTTGTCTTTTATTAAAGAAATTAGAGCACAGAAATATTGAAAGAAGTGACTACTGAGTCAGGAGCATAATTGGGATGTATTTTGTGTCTTCTGTCTCTCATAGACAAGGTAGGTTCTCTTTCTTACAACTATTTATCTGATTAGAGTGTGATTGTGGTCCATCATGGGGTGGTTTCAGCATATAGGGAGCTAAATTGTCTTTAATAGTCTTTAGCAACTGGTTTATGAGTGTTTACATGCTATTTTTATATTTCTTAAAGTTTGTGGAAAGAAGATATTTCTGGTATATTGCCATAAGAATACACAAACTAACTCAGACATGCACACATTTGCCATGATAGATAACAATAAACTGTATTTGATAAAAAGGAAAAAACTCACCTACAAACACTCAATAGTTAAAGACAAAGTACTCCTTTTGGAAAAATCATATAAAGGCAAAACACGCCTTGGTCAGCTCATTTTACGTTATTCTGCACAATAAAAAAAACAGATTATATAGTCCACCATATCTCTTTATTTATTATTTCGTATGATGTTATCACCATTGCCCGCAATTTCCCTGCTTCTAAAATAGTATCTGACTGAATCATTTGTTATAAGGAATAATGAATGAAGGATCAATTTGTCATTTTTTCCAAGCATGTTTATATTTCATAAGTAAAACTATAACTTAAATAGAGAGAAGAAAATTTTACAATTTTAAATTCTGGTGCTAAAGATTCAGGTGCCTTTAGGTAATAAAAAACTTTGCAGAAAAGTTGATAAGCATTCTATATAGATTCCCACATGCTGTTTATTTCTAAAGTTACTTGATGTAAAATGCTAATTTATCCCAGATTGATGTGTTTTAGTTTTAGTATTTAAAAATCATATTTCAATTAATAAAAATATTCTACTCCTGGGATCAAATGGGAGCACAAGTAGTTATTTTCATCACCTCCAGAAAATCACACCATTTATGTATTTTTAAAATGTAAAATTCATCTTAAATGTGAGCATTTTCCAGAATGTAATGTCTTCCTATAGGCATTTATATATTACTCATACTTCTTTGAGCAGAAATCTACTAATTACCAATTTTCTAATTTGTTATCAAATTTCAAAATTACTTGACCTAAAATGATGTTAAATTTGGAAGCAACTTGAGAAATGAACTTTCTTTAATGTTCAGGCTTGCAACAGAAAATAGCGTTAACGTCAGTGCTGAGAAGTGTCACACATGTCAGATCAGATATAAAATCAAAATATGTAAGTAATCTTCCTATGTCTTCCCATTGCAATATTCTAAATTATTTTTAAACCTTGGATTATGATGAATAATCTGAGGAGGGCCTACCATTACAGCTCCTTACTTACTTTACATTTTATCCTATATATGTTGAATATTGGCTACACTGTCCCATCCAATAGAACTAGCTTATTAATTGAAAGGGAGATGTGGATGCATTAACCTTTTCCATGGTTCAAATCTAAGAGTTGTAGCTTATCAGACCTGAGGAGAGTGACCAGAATTTGGAGATTGGAGTTTGAAGTATGTGTATGAGTATGTGTGCATAGAATGTTAACCTAGCATAGATTTGAAAACCAATATTCCCTACATGATATCTAACAAAATCTGAAATATGTAAAACAGCTATCAAGTGCTGTTTGGAATAGGAAGAAATCCCTAGAGGAATATCCTTTCCCTTTTGGCAAAAAGTTCAAGAATTTTCTACCCCCACCCCATGCATCTTTTGTGACTCTTCTTCTGCTATGAACAAGAATGATTTCATTTGAGTTAGAGTCATAAAGGTCAGACCTCAGAAAGAAATCTTGGAAGGTCTGAGGAGAGACCAAGTGAGCCATTGCAAGAAGTAGCTGAGTTGGGTGATGTTGATCAGTGTAACTGGGCAAGTGGGGATATGAGGAAACAAGGCAGGTGACTTCAATCCTCCAAATCTCATGCCCTTTCTCCCTTTTGCCTTTCCCAATGTGTGGAGAAGAAGATAACCAGTGACGTGACTTCAGCTACAGAGTTTCTCTTCTGAAGCCAATGTCACTGCCCAATACCCATGAGCAAGGCTAAAGTAAATATTTCTTCAGCCATATTCCCTGAAGAAAACACATCGTTAAAATGAGAAGTTCATAGGACACTGAATCTCTCAAGACCTTGGTGAAGTGTATTTCCAAGTTGGTAATTAACGTGGGGTTGTATAGTGCCCAGAACAAGGTTTTCTCATGAAAGAGCATGAACAAAGACATTTCTTCACTGGATATTTTCAGAATCTCCAGCCAGACAATGTCAATTCTATATTCAATTCTATATTCAATTCTGTGGGTGGTGAAAAGTAAAACAGCAATGTCCTTGCTATTAGAAGTTAGCTATATTTGGTTTCCATTTTGTAAACAAATATTTTCATTAATAATTAATAAGCATATTTGCCATATCAATAAACATTATACATAGCGTTGGTGATCAAATAGTTCCAAATTATTGATCATTAATTTTGTAAGGCAAATTATTTGAATCAATTCCAAATTATTGATGATTAATTTTGCAATTTGACTATAAATTCAAAACTGTACTGATTAATAGTTTTTAAATTAAATATGTGCACATATCTTATATACTTACTTCTGGACTTTGTGTGTTATGAGCCACAGATAAAACATTGCTCTATTTAAAGGAGGGGGAAAAAAATCCATCTAATTATCAATCTGTCCACAAGACTGAACCCATTCCATTTCAGTGATTACATTTGTTTTATAATGTTAGATGAAATATTAAACATCACCCTAATTTTAATTTCTTTTATAAATACTTTTCTTTTTCCAAATTTATGCAAGTTTTCATAAATATTTTCTCCCCATTCCCCTATTAGGATTCATATTTTTTGCAGTGAAATCTTTACAAAATCTTCTCAGGCATATTGTAGTTAAATTGATGAGTCAGAATTCTAATATTACCATTATTGTTAGTGACTTAGTATTTACCCTATTAAATAATTTATCATTTCCTCACTGATTTGCAATGCCAGATTTATGACATTTTATCATTGCTGACATGTATATTTGTATTTCAAATTTTATATTTCTCCCAGTGATATGTCTCCCAAAGATATATCCCAAAGAAATCCAGTGATTGCATTTATTCTTGCAAATTCTATTCTGCTTTTATTCCTGTGAGTTTTTCAAAGTTTTAATTTCACATGAATCTTACTTTACAAAACATAGTTGGGTTCATTTTTCAGAATTGTTATCCAATGACTGTTTTAAAATTGCATTTGATGGTTGTGATGGTTAGTTTTATGTTTCAACTTCTATATGGTATTAACACTAATATAGGTGTTGCTATGAAGGTATGTTGTTAATACATTCAGTTGATTCCAGGGGATTGTCCTCACTAGTCTGTTACCCAATCACTGAAAAGATTAGCAGCCAAACTGACATTTCCCAAAGAAGAAGACATTCTACCTCAAGACAGCAGCATAAAATCTTACATGACTTACAGATTTTTAACATGCTAGCACCCATATTTGCATGAGTCAATTTCTTCAAATAAATACATCTTGTATGCATATCTGTTTCTCTGTCTCTCTCTCTCAATCTCTCTCTCTTTCTCTCTCTCTCCCTCTCTCTCTCTTTCACTCTCTCCTATTGTTTATTTCTCTGGAAAGCCCTAATGATGAAGTAGAAAATAAAAAAATAATAAATAATTATGATGTATGTTTCCATAATAAACATGATGCTAGATTTTATTTTCAGCTAAACATTACTGACTTATTGGTTAACTTCCCCTTCTATTCCCTCCTATCTTAAAGAGTGTTTTAAAAAATCAATAATGTAATTTGAATTTCAATGGTATTTGCTGAATGCTTCCTTCCTCTTTTCATCATTTGGAATTTTGATCTATCGAATACTCTTGAATTATGAAATAAATTTCACATGACTATGATGCATTATTCATTTATTTAGATTTTAATTTCATATAAAATATTTCTGTTATGATTTTGTGTTGCTATACATGGGAAAAATTAAACTCTATTTGTATTTTTCAACTATTTTGTCAGCTTCTACATTAGTGTTGTTTGAAATAATGAGGTTTTCCATTTTTCTAGTTAGAATATTTAATAGAAAATGAGAAGCATCTACAATAGTATTTAGTAATTACAAGTGTCTAAGAAATAGGGTAATAAGGCAGATAACCTTTAAAAACAACAGTTTTAAAGTTTTTAAATGTCTTTATTTTAAAGGCTTTATATAATTTACTAAAGGCATGGTTAAAGAAAAGATGCAGTGATAGGGGATTTGCATATAATCTACCCCATTCCCCACCCTCATTTCCCACTATTAACAACCTGTTACATTAGTGTGACACATTTGTTACAGTTGCTGATAAAATATTGATGCATTGCTACTAACCAAGTTCTATAGTTTGCATTATGGTTTACAGTTTGTGCTGTAGAGTTTTATAGGTTTTCACAAATATGTAATGTCATTTGTCAATCATTGCAGTATCAAACAGAAAAATTCCAATGCCCTGTCTTCCACATATTCTTCCCTTCCCTTCTCCTCAGAACCTCTAGCAAACACTATATTTATATCAGTGTTACAATTTCTTCCTTTCCCTCATGCTAATAGCTACAATAACAATAAATTGACTTTGTTCTGTGCTTGGACTCCCCCTTATATTTGTTCATTCCACAATCTTTAAGAATTTGATGTGATGTCTGTTCTGCTTCCGATTGAGAGGGGACTTAGATATTATGTGGCAGATAGAAGAAACACTTTTGTTTGCAATTGTATAAACTATTTGCTTTATAGGATGAAACTTGCCCATCATCAAAATTCTTTAATATATATTTTTATTGAGGATTATCAATCATACATGAACATACATAAACAATAAGTGTAAAGGAAAAGTTTTCAACTTAGAAAATAAACACGCATAACATCATACAGAGGTCCCATACATCACCCCTCCAACAACCCCTTGTTTTGTTGTGACACATTTGTTGCAAAGCATTAGTTGTCCTGGGCAAGTCCGAAGAATTGGAGAGTAGGTGATGGCCACAACTCTCCTGAGATTCTGGGCTCAACCAGCATATGAACAGACAGAAAAATTAGGTCTCTGAGAGATATATTTAATGGGTATAGTGATAAATTATTGGGAGTAATAAGAGGCACATAAGAACCTTATGTAGGAAAATTATAAATGACTGTAACTCTGTTATATTGGGGGATAGATTATCATATATTCCAAAATAAGGGTCACTGATGGGGTGCTGATGTCATGGGGTTGTGTCTTGCCTTTAGTGTCTTTAATCTGGAATGCTCAAGAGAACCCCTATTTGAGGTTTTGTTCACAATGGCAGTTAGTGAGATCTGTCTGAGACATGCATAAGCCTAACCTCTGGAATGACCTCCTGAATCATTTTGAAATCTTTTAGCCATAAAAATACTTTTGTATTTAATGTTTCCCCTTTTCAGTCAAGGTCTTTCCAGATGCATCACTGGTTGCTGTTTGGTATTAATCCTTTGGTGCCAGGGAGGCTCACCTTGGGAGTCATCTCCCATGCCAGGGGGAAGGTAGTGAGTTAATTTGTTGAGTTTGGCTTAGAGAGAGGCCACATTTGGGTAACACAGAGGTTTTCAGGAGATAACTCATAGACATAGGTTATTATTCAGCAAAGTTTAAATTTTACAGGAATAAAGTTCATAAGTACAAGCATTAATATTGAAGTCTTGGCATATTGACCTGTTTTAATTTATTAAGCCCTGCTTATATACTCCAGAGATTTTTGCCACTTTATTTGAAAAAGTAGCAGGACTCCTGTGATGGCTAGGCTGATGTGTCAACTAGGCCAGGGTTATTGTGCCCAATTGTTTGGCCAAGAAAGCACTGGGCTAATTGTAATACAAGGATATTTATGAGCTTTGGTCATCAGTGAGTTTACTGCATAGATGTTTGATTACATCTATGATCAACCAGGGAGATTGCCATCAGCAATAAGTGATGTTTCATCCAATCAGCTGAATGCCTTAAAAGGGAAGTGATTTCAGCATTCAGGGAGAATTTCTCAGCTCATCTTTGGACAGCCAACATTTCCCAAACCACATCAAGGAACTTCATTGGACTTTTATCAGAGCCCTTGGTTTGCAGTCTGCCTGCAGAAACTGGGCTTGTGCATCTACACGGTCACATGAGAGACTCATAAAATATCATACTATTTACAGATATTTCCTGTTGATACTGTTCCCAAGAGGACCCTGTCTAATTCAGCTAGGTACCGGGAATGTTTCTTGAGGAACAGAGTCTTAAACATGGGATGTCTGATGTGGTTCTGGGAGTTTGCATTTGGCTCTATACTCTAACTGGACTTAAGGCTACTAATGACTCCCCTTCCAAAAATGAAAAGGCCACTAACACTTCATGGTGTGAGTTGGCAATGGATATATGCAAGATATCATCACTGGCTTCCCCCACTTCCAGATCCTTCCAGGCAAGGATCTGGGTGTGATTCTTTTCAACACCTTAACAGAGTTTTGTGGAGTCAAAAGGTATAATGATGTTGGCTCCTAGATATTCTGGATACAGTTACAAAAGAAAGAGATGAACTAAAGGCTTCAAATTTGCAACTTAAATGCTGCAAGAAATTCCATAGTGCTCTGAAAGAAAATCTTGTTTCCTGCAGCCACAGGCTTGAGATATCTGAGAACCAAACTCGGACTCTCATTGTACAAGAAACAAAGTTACAAAGAAAACTAAAATCTCAAATCCACAGGGTATCTGCAGTTAAAGTGAATCCATTGATTGGAAAGGAGCGGAATAACGAGAATTGGGATGGAGACCTATGGAATGATGATAATATTGGTGGCTATATTGGAACCTACATTCTGCTGAGACTTTACCATAAACCTGTGATGGCCTGCCCTGTGGAAACCACACTTTGTGAACCTTCCACCACCCAGACACCAGCATGCCCCAGCAAGCCTGGACCTCATTCCAGCCCTGAGGTGGGAACCACCAAATTAAAGGCTGCACTGCCCAGCCTCTGGCCTGTCCCAGGGAGTCTGGACCTCCTCCCAGCCCTGAGGCAGGTACCAGCCAAACTCCAGCATGCACATCCCAGCTTTCACCCTGCCCTGAGGAATTTGCCTTCCTACCCTTGCATGAGAGATTAATCCTACCTCAACAGAAGAAAACACAAGGAATGCCTTAATGTCAGTAGCTTGAAAAATATTTCTAATCCTTCTCCTTATCCACCCCCACCACCTTCCTTCTCTTTGAGACCGATTACTAGAATAAAATCACAACAAGCCTCCAAAGGTTAAATACAAAGTATGATTCATGAGGAAGTATGCTATACTCTGATAGAACTGCATGAGTTTTCCAACTTATATAGACAGAAAACAGGGGAATATATGTGGGAATGGATACTAAGGATATTGGATAATGGTGGAAGGAATATAGAGTTGGATTAGGCTGAATTTATTGATATGGGTCCACTAAGCAGAAATTCTGGATTCAACGCTGTAGCTCAAGGTGTTAGAAAGGGCCTTAACAGTTTGTTCAGGTGGTTGACTGAGACATTGGCCAAATTATGGCCTAGTATGACTGAGGTTGATATACCCAATTTGCCCTTGTATAAAGTAGAAGAGGGAATTCAAAGGCTTAGAGAGATTGGAATGCTAGAATGGATTTACCATTTAAGATCTGCCCACCCATCCCAGGAATGTCCAGAGGACTCACCTTTAACCTGGACTGTGAGGAATAAATTTGTAAGACTAACTCCATCTTCCCTAAAGAGATCTGTGGTTGCTCTTCTCTGTAGTCCAAATATTACTATAGGGAGTGCTGTAATGGAATTAGAATCCTTAAACATTTTGGGGATGATTGGATCTCAGTCAGGTAAAAGTCAAGTACTGGCAGTTAATCACCAAAAGAGGGTTGAAATAGCTACCACAATGAAAGGCAGATTCAAAGCAGCACTCAAAATGTCTGAGTCCCATAGTGTTATGGTGTTGGCTAATAGATCATGGGGTACCTAGAAGTGAAATAGATGGGCAGTCTACTAAATTTCTTCTGGATCTATCTAAACAGAAGAGTTCTACGTCGAGTGAAAAAAATCTTAACTCAAATTACAGATGCAGAGAATCATTTCCCCTAAATCAATTCCCAGACTTGAGACAGTTTAAAGACCCAGAGCCCCTTGAATGAGGAGAAGGCCAGGTTCCCTTGGGGAAGGATACTGTTAAACTACCAAAAATTTATACTGTTAATCTTCCTCCTGATTTTTGCCAAGAAGACCTATGGCCTTTTACCAGGGTGACTGAACTTTGGAGAAAAGGACATGATGAGACATTTCAGAGATAATTAGCCACTGGCTCAGAAGAGAAATTAATTCAAGGAGACCCAAAACATCACTGTTGTCCTCTAGTCAGAGTAGAGGCTTATGAGTCAGGTGATTGATGGAGTTTTAGCTCAGGTCCATCTCTCATTGGGTCCAATGTGTCCCCGGACCCATTCTGTGATTATTTCTCCAGTTCCAGAATGCATAATTGAAATAGACATACTCAGTAACTGCCAGAATACCCACATTGGATCCCTGACTTTTGGAGTGAGGGCTATTATGGTAGGAAAGGCCAAGTGGGAGCCAGTAGAACTGCTTCTGCTTAGGAAAACAGTATATCTAAAGCAATACTGGATACCTGGAGGGATTGCATAGATTAGTGCCACCATGAAGGATCTGAAGGATGCAAAGGTGGTGATTCCCACCACATTCCCATTCAACTATCCTATTTGGTCTGTAAAGAAAACAGATGGATCTTGGAGGAGGACAGTAGGTTATCATAAACTTAAACAGGTGGTGACCTCAATTGCAGCTGCTGTCCCAGATGAGGTATCACTGCTTGAGCAAATCAACACATCCCCTGGCACCTGGTATGTAGCTTTTGATCTGGCAAATGCTTTTTTCTCAATTGCCATTAGTAAGGACCACTAGAGACAGTTTGCTTTCACCTGGCAAAGCCAGCAATATACCTTCACAGTCCTGCCTCAGAGGTATATCAAGTCTCCAGCTCTATGTCATAATATTGCCCACCAGGAACTGGATCATCCTCCTTCTCATAAGACATCACACTCATCCATTATACTGATGATATCATGCTGATTGTTCCTAGTAAGCAATAAGTAGCAAAGACTCTAGACTTATTGGTAAGGCATTTGCATGAGAGTGGATGAGAGATAAATCCAACAAAAATACAGGGGCCTTCCAACTCAGTGAAATTTCTAGGTGTCCAGTGGTGTGGGGCATGTCGAGATTTTCCTTCTAAAGATAAGCATAAGGTGTTGTCTTGCATCTGACCCCTTCTATGACCAAAATGAGTCACAACACTTGGTTGAACTCTTTGGGTTTTGGAGACAACACAATCCTCATTTGGTGTGCTATTCTGGCACATTTACTGAGAGACCAGAAAAGCTGCCAGATTTGATTGGAGACGAGAACAAGAAGAGGCTCTGTGGACAGGTCCAGGCTGCTGTGCAAGCTCCACTACCACTTGAGTGATATGATCCAGCAGATTCAATAGTGCTGGACATTTCAGTGGCAAATAGAGATGCTGTCTGGAGCCTTTGGGCTCCCTATGGGAGAATAAGAATGCAGTCCATTAAGATTTTGAAGCAAAGCCCAGCTATCCTTTGTAGAAAACTACTCTCTTTTTGAGAAACAGCTTTTTGACTGCTACTGGGCCTTAGTAGAGACTGAATGCTCAACCATGGACCATCAAGTTACCATGAGACATGAATTGCCTATCATCAGAAGGGTATTGTCTGATCTAGCAAGCCATAAATTTGGGCATGCATAGCAGCACTCTATCATAAAGTGAAAGTGGTATATATGAGATAGGGCTCGAGTGGGTCCTGAAGGCACAAATTAGTTACATGAGGAATTTGCCCAAATGCCCATGCTCACCACCTGTGCCATGTTACCTTTTCTTTCCCAGCCATAGCTTTGGCCTCTTAGGGAGACTCTTAAAATCAGTTGACTGAGGAAAAGAAAAGTCGGGCCTGGTTTAAAGATGTTCTGCATGATATGCAGGAACCACCCAAAAGTAGGCAGCTGCAACATTGCAGCCCTTTTCTGGGATATTCCTGAAGGACAGTGATGAGGGCAAATTCTTCCAGTGGACAAATCTTCAAGCAGTACACCTGGTTGTTCATTTTGCTTGGAAGAAGAAACAACCAGAGGTGCATTTCTACACTGATTCATGGGCTGTTGCCAATGGTTTGGCTGGATGGTCAGGGACTTGGAAGGAACATGATTGGAAAATTGCTGACACAGAAGTCTGGGGAAGAGTTATGTGGATAGACCTTTCTGAGTGGGCCAAAAAATTAAAATATTTGTGTCCCACATGAATACACACCAGAGGGTGACTTCAGCAGAGGAAGATTTTAATAATCATGTGGATAAGATGACCCCTTCTATAGCTAACTCTCAGCCTCTTTTCAAGTCCAGTCCTGTCATTTCCCAATGGACTCATGAATAAAGTGGCCATGGAGGTAGGGATGGAAGTTATGCATGGGCTCAGCAACATGGAATTTCTCTCACCAAGGATGACTTGGCTACAGCCACTGCTGAGTGCCCAATCTGCCAGAAACATAGACCCACCCACAGCCCCCAATATGGCACCATTTCCCAAGGTGATCAGCCTGCTACCTAGTGGCAGGTTGACTATATTGGACCAATTCCACCATGGAAGGTGAAGTGATTTGTTTTAACTGGAGTAGACACATACTCAAGATATGGGTTTGCATTTCCTGCATGCAATGCTTCTTCCAAATCTACCATCCATGTACTTAGCATGGTGGTCTTATCTACCACCATGGCATTCTA